>JASFXZ010000014.1:13689000-13926936 GCA_032209605.1 Mactromeris polynyma | reverse complement strand
CCAAAGAGGTCCAAACATGGGTTCTTGGCTATATTTTATTATCCTAAACGTATATGCTTAATATCCATCCATCTCTATTTCAAGAGTTAGTGTTCGGAAAAAAATTAAGCAAAGAAAGGCAATAACTCCTAAAATAGCGGATTGTAACGGAAATCAAACTTGACCTGTATTTTATCATCCAGGTGAATTTCTGTAAATTGATACCGTAGTTGCAGAGAGGTTATTTCACAACATTAATTAAAACAAAAACTAACAATTATACTTCTTTTTTCAATATATCAACGATTTATTACCAAGTCGTGATATCGATGTGGTTCATCAATTTAACAAACTCAGCAATTAATTTTTTTTCGCAGACGAGACGTGTCTTGGCAAAACTTTAACCGGATAAATAATGAGTCGCAAAAACTTCATTAATACGAAACTAGCTTCTGAAAAAAACCGAGTTCTCACTGTTGCTAGGTAACTACAGTAATTCACAAAATATAAAACTCGCAATCGTGAAAAACAATAAACAATATTTCATTATTTGTCCCTTAATATGGCTTTAATTGCAACCTATTAACTCCACATTCCAACTACGAGCTGACACACAAACACCGAGATATAGATTGACGTCTGTAGATGGAACAGGGAGAAGTATCTGCACATCTACACATGCTCATACATACAGCACAATTATAAAGATAAATGAGATCATCAAAATGATCTGACAATAAAAGAACCACAGACACCTCACATAAGACACATGTATGCAAGAATGAAATATTATTGATTCAGCATTAAATATTGTCATTATAATTATGTATAGCGAATATTATAATTTCGAACTTTGATGAAATATTACATGAGCAGCAGAGTACATGGAAGTTCCCACGATGAAGAGTGTTGATTATGTTCTAGTTCAGATATTGAAACAGGACGGGGAAATGATATTGCTAAAGAAAATCTAATTTGTAAAATGTGCTCTTCAAATCAAGTTTCATTTCATGCTTTCCGGTGATTTACCGCGGAATAACGGTGAATTATTATCCGATACTTCACAGTGACATTATCGATTTGATAATTTCACTGAAACGGATTACTTTTTTCCCAAAGAAAATCCCCGTTGAGTGCCCCAAATGCACTTCTCCCCCCTTTGTTTAAATTGTAAGTAAAGCAGCAGTTGTCACTTTCAATTGTCAAAATAAAAGGTATCTAGAGGCTACGCCACTCGTGAAAATATTGCGTCCGCTGCTCACTCGGTGAAATAACTTTCGATCTTACAGCGAAACATAACATTCAAATATTCTCTATATGGTGTGCTGTCCAATGTAAAATAATATAAGGGATAAACACGTGAACTGTCTTGGCCATCTATCTTATAGACTTATACTTACTCAATGGTTAAGATATGACTCGTATTTCTAACTGCAGCATATATAGTTGTCAACAACAGAGGCAAACCTGTAAAATCAAAAAAATCTTAAATACACTTTTGTACTGAAGTAACAGTTATCGTGAATAGCCAGCTGTATGATATATTTCGAGGTTGAAATATTAAGTCGAGTATATGATATTATATGTCGAGGAAACGAATATAAGATGAGTCTTCTAGATAATAAGTAGGCTACAGTAAAACCTCACTTAAAGACAACTTCAGTAATAAGATTACCTCAATATCAAGACCAGTTTTAAGGGTCCATGGGTGGTCTTATTATTGAGGTTTTACTGTACAACGATAATATGTAGGGCTCTTGAAATGCTAAATATGAGATACTACATATGTCGGGTCATACGAAAATATCCCGGGGTCATGTGATATTATACCGTGTTAACGAGATAATATTGTCCAGTTAGATGATACGTCGAGTCAAGATATGTCGGATCATGAGATAATACGCTGGGTATGGAGCTAATATATCAAGTCATGGGGTCATATGTTTGGGTCATGAGGTATATTATGCCAGGGTCACACGATATTATGTCGGGTCACGAGATAATATGCCGGGGTCACAACTATGCCGAGTGTTCAAAGAAAATACAGATGTCGCAAAATGAATGTGATGCTTACGTTTTATTTGATGAAGTCAGATTCAATATTCGTAATATACGCATAAAGTAAACCATATAAAAAATATTTCCCTCTCATACTTTCCATAAGAGACTTCATAATATCAAGAAAAACTGACATACATGTCTCTGTATTAATCGTTCGATCGAGAGGAAATTGTGTTTTATGGCATAAAAACCACTAAGACATTTTATTTCAACTCTTAATAGAAACGTTGCCTCAAGAGTAAAATTATTTATTTTAATACCGTCCGACGGTTGAAATTAATGTATCACAAGATGTCAGTTAACTTAAATGTCAATAGCGTGATAATTAATGTTTTTGTATTTTGCGTTGATGGCTGAGATGAAAATTATACTACAATACTGCCAGCGATCGCGGAGATATGCGAACATTTCCTTTATAAGCCGGTATAACCCGCTTGTGAAGGCTCACAATTGTATTTCAAGATTCAACTAAAATACTGACTGCGATTGCGGATAGATACGAATATTTAATTACAAGCCGGTATTACCCGCTCGTGAAGGCTCATCGTGGTTGGTCAATAGTATGCTTTAACAAATTATTGAATCTTCCCGATTAGCAACACATCTCAACTATTTACTGTTTTAAACATTGGAATAGTCCAATCTAACAATAAACCTTTAGGTAAAAAATCCCATAAACTAAGTAATAATCAATTGCTTACCCCAACCAATGAAATAACAGATAATGATGAGTCTTTTAGCAGAATGGAAGGCATACACTATGACAGTATTCAGATACAGCCCTTCACAGAACATCCACAGAAAGTTACATACTGTGAAATATTGACATATAACGTGCAGTCCACGACACCATATCTGAAAACAGAATAAATCAAAGAACTGCTGACAGCCGAATTAAAATTCTTCGCTTATTCGAAGTGTTATAAGAACGACAGCACTATGTTATATATGATGGCTGTCCAGGAACAGGTCTGAATAATCTGCGTAGGATGCGATATATTTAGTTACATCTGTAATGCAATAAAAATAGTTACATAGGCTTGAATTTCCAACTGTAGACAAAGTGGACTGCCTGCAATAGATAAAATCTCGCCACGAACAACATGGTTTCCCAACGCTGATGTAGGGTCGAGTTTATACTCCGATGTGAAGTAAGAAAAAACAAATATATTGGATTGAAAATAAAATCATTTGACTATGTGACAAAGGGAGACGTAGCGGTCGTTTGGGTAGAGCGCCGGACTTCTGTTCCAGAGGTCTAGGGTTTGAATACCAAAATGGGTACTATTCTTCTGGGAGTCTTCACAATTTGAACAAGCAACAAGTAGAATTGTAGGTATATTTGTCACTGAAAGACCACCTCGGAATTAATACCACCTAATAAATAAGACCGTAGTATCATGAACCAGTTTTTCCACAATTTTACTCGATAATCAGACCACCACACAACTAAGACCGCTTTGCCAGTATCGCTTTATGTATGGTACTATACATATGATCATTGCCAATACGATGAATTAGAAAATCCTCTCCCGTCTTTGAAAACCCCTAATTTGATGAAAAAGATCAGCTACTTTCGGTTTAGAAACACACACATAGAAAATGCAATTCGGGCGGTTTGAGACCACCATATGGCCATCTGAGAAGATAGAAAAAATGTAATGCCGTTTTAAGCAATAAGATGAACAAAATTACCCGTTTACAGTTACGCAGTGGTAAAATATCGCCCTAGATATGACGATATTTATTCAGACTATTTTGCAGGTTGGAAAATGTGAGGTTCAACTGTACATAGCTTCATTGTTTGATCTCTTACATAAATTGCTCGCCCCCCTCCATAGCTTGACACAATTGGTAGACATCTACGCAACAAGCATGATCTTATATCAATGAAGATTGAGGCTGATATAGTTGATCTATTGTAGGGGAAATGGGAAAAAGTTTCAATAATGCGACCATTTGTTTGCTGAGACGGCGACATAATTAACTCATAGCTTCCTAAAAATGGACCGGACACGAAGGGATTTTACTTGAAATAATGAAGTTAGTATATTGATGTATGGGACTTGAGTGGTCTAATGCTGTAGAGCGTAAGTATTGTCTGAGTATGTTAAACTTCTCGAAAAAATTATAACAAAATGTGTGAATGATATCTAAATATTGCCAAATTCTACCAGTTTTACGGACAATGTAGCGGCACCAATTTGATTAACCAGTTGTACGTTGCTTTACTGTGTAAACGCCATGAACAGTTTAGTTAAAACTTATTTATTTTACTCTGGTTGTGAAACAAGATGACAAATACATCAATCTCGGTTACTGATTGACCTCCAACGTGTATTCATCCAAAATTTAGGGATTGTGAAGTTCCTGATTAAATCCCGCTCAATATTGGGCTCAAACTCATTACCTTCGGATCACAAGTCATGCAGTCTACCCATAGATCACAACGCCCCCTGTTGGCGTTTAGCTTATAGCTCCATAAACCATACTTGTCAGAAGTGCTTACTGGTCACTACTATTTTCACACAGCATCTAAAGACTACTGTATACATCTTATGTTGATTTTGATTGCGGTGTAACATTAATTTAAATGAATTCAACTGTCGAAGAAAAACGAATTAAACCTATCAAGTTCATCGTTTTAAATGACTTTTTCATAATGTAATGAAGATTATCTAAATACCAAAATGGCGCGTTAACCCTTTTGACCAGAAAATGTCTGTGTGGTACTCACTGGATTTTCTAAAAGTACGTCTCCGTCCATAGCAACCAGCATATAATACAATATCCAAGAGACGCCGGTTAAAGCATACGATATAAATAGATTTTTATGGATGGTGATTCTGTCACATCGCAGTTGTCTGAAAATACAACAACAAGAATACCTTGACAGTCATATGTCGCTCACATAAGCACAAGAGACAGTTTGTAAGTTTGTCTATATTTCATTCAAAAGACAAACAGTCTGACCAAGTTTCCAATAAATCAGGAAGAAAATGCGGACTTTATGGTGTTAAGATTTTCTTATGATATAACACAATGGCCAAGTTACTGTGTTTCAAACTTCACCATTCAAACTTTTCCTACGACAACCTCCCCGCCCTGGTTACTCGTAGATCAGATAGAAAGTGTGGCATGGTTTCATAGAAATCAGGACGGACGCACATCGGGCAATGGGGGATCACAAAAGCTCACCTTTATCACTTAGTACACAGGCGAGCTAAAATCCCTACAATTGGTCTACAATTGGATTGGTTACAATATCGTCGTCGCGTCATACATTTAAACATTTATTACCACGTCCATTGCATCAGGGCTTTAAATATTTGATAACCCGGTGTACATGTGTATATTGTTTGCACGTAACCAGGGTAACTCAATTCGATTAAAACAATCAAAGACAGGACAGAACGTCCAACTCTTTGTAAACCAAGTTATTTTCTATATTTAACCACATTACGGTAATTATGATGTAATGTTTGATACACTAGAAGTTATTTTCTATATTTAACCACATTACGGTAATTATGATATAATGTTTGATACACTAGAAGTTATTTTCTATATTTAACCACATTACGGTAATTGTGATATAATGTTTGATACACTAGAAGTTATTTTCTATATTTAACCACATTACGGTAATTGTGATATAATGTTTGATACACTAGAAGTTTTTTTCCGAATGGTAAAGAAAATGAGACAAAAACTATTTAAATGAACAAAACAATGACTTATACATACAGTGCAACCACTACAGAGTCACAACTTTTTGGGACGCAGTTTTCGGCTGTTGTTGATAGGTTGTTGCTCTAGAGAGGTTAACTTCGTTGTAAATTCGTACTTCAGAAAAATGTGTTTCTTTGTTCAAGGGAGTTTTAATATTTAAGAGAGGGCCGCTCCGGAGATCAGGAGCCGCAGTATGTAAAACATCATATTAGTTTTTTATATACATTTATCTAAAATAATTAGAATAAGCAACTCAACGGATGAGTTTTCTTCCTAATAAAGATATAATGTTTTCAGTGTCGCTATCAATGAAACAAATGATCCTCGTATTTTTTAAAAGCAATAAATATTAAATTTGTACTTACTTGAATCTAAAGAATATCACTAATGATATTGTTAGCATGACAAGAGACAGAGAGAATCCTCCAATAAATATATAGATGTACTTCGTGTCGTCAGATGTCTGGAAACATAATAGCTATTGTTTCACATGAGAAAAATAAGTTCTACTTAGTACGTTATAGCTTAGAGACAACACACATTACTGTCATATTTTGAAGAAAGAGAGAAGTTCTGGGCAAGGCAGATATAGTTTCCTTTTTCGTTGTAATAGGGGTCTCAAGGTACATACTGTGTACTTGTGTGACAAATATAAAACCCGTATTTTATGTATAACAGGAACTTTCAAAAGTCCAAGCGAGGAAGGGAAGTCATATATAAGGTTCAGATGTACGTTAAATCCGCCATCATACTGTCTGATATATTGTAACATATTACGTGACAGAATTGAATATATACAAAAGCTTTAAAACATCATAACAATGATAAGTGCATTTAGAAACTTTGATTAAGCACAAACTCGCTAATTACCGAATTATCTTCGCTCAAACATTCCTTCCAGTCGATATATGTCGTACCGGAAGTACGATTCTCAAACCATGTTCCATTCTCAGTACATTGTCTGTAAGCGTTGGCTGGAACGAGATAAGTATCTACATTTTTATTATTGACATAACTAATGACCGGAGAGTTTCGAGCAGTCAATTGGAATTACACAAAACGGATGATTGAATTGGTGACAAAAGCATGAAGAGCTCGGATCAGTTTGGAATTACACATAACGTATGTATTGAATTGGTGATGTAATTCAGGCAGAACTCGTGAATTTGTCAGGAATAACAAAAATCATTGAATTGGCGACGCCAG
This sequence comes from Mactromeris polynyma, assembly GCA_032209605.1. Taxonomy (NCBI): domain Eukaryota; kingdom Metazoa; phylum Mollusca; class Bivalvia; order Venerida; family Mactridae; genus Mactromeris; species Mactromeris polynyma. The sequence continues at coordinate 13,919,958 of JASFXZ010000014.1, read as the reverse complement.
TCAGACAGAGTTCTGAGCAGTTGTTAAGAGTTACATAGAACGTATGTATTGAATTAGTGACGTCAGTCAGATAACGTTCCGAGCAGTTGCTAAGAGATTCACAGAACGTATGTATTGAATTGGTGACGCCAGTCAGATAGAGTTCCGAGCAGTTGCTAAGAGTTACACAGCACGTATATATTGAATTGGTGACGTCAGTCAGATAGAGTTCCGAGCAGTTGCTAAGAGTTACATAGCACGTATGCATTGAATTGGTGATGCCAGTCAGATAGAACTTTAATCAGTTGCTAAGAGTTACACAGTACGTACAAATTGAATTAGTGACGCAAGTCAGATATAACTCGATCAGTTGCTATGAATTACACAGAATGTACACGTTGAATTGATGATGCAAGTCAGTTTGGGCTCAGAGCAGTTGCTAGGAATTACGGTCGTTGGGCAAAGTACGTACGGCAATCCGAATCGTTTAAACAATCTATGTTTAGAATGGAGGCCTCTAGCGATGGTATGACAAATATAGCATATATAACAGCAAAACTAAGCGTACAGATGTTGAGTCATTCTCTGATTGTAAATAGAAATAATGAGACAGATAAAAGCCTAATGCAGCTATGTCCTCGCAGCAAACTTCTGAACACATATTAAACGAAAAGAAAACACATTTTATAGTAAAAACAGGATGTTCTAATGATATAACAACATTTCCTATTCCCGGAAGTAAATTACGGGGGAAAATTATTGAACAAACTGGACTCTAACTTTGAAGAACTAAAAGAGGTGACATGTAGCGTAATTGACAGCCCTCCTAATGTGATAATGATCGTAATGAGAAAACATTTCACAAATGTGGAACTGAGATATACCCCGAGGAAGCCTTTATGGCGAACCGTTGATGAATTGAAGTTGAATATTTTATGATTCAGTGTTTGTTTTCGTTTACTCATTTATCTTTTCATTATTGAACTTAAACATGTCAAATATTAAACATTTTCACTGTGTTATGACAATGTATTCCAACTAAGGTGGAATCAACGGATCACAGTCTTCTTGTGACTTCATATGGACCAACATGTTATGATATTTAATATCTCAAACAAGAAACATATGTACGAGTGATCGTCTGAGAGTCATGTATTCTGGGAAGCGGATACGGACATAGTATTGCGATTGTCTGTCCTTACGTCCGTAAGTTGGTATGTTCCTTGTGCATTCAATAACATTGAATACGACAGAGTGCACAGTGAAAATGCCAACACTCTCAGTTTGAAGTTCTAACTTACATCTTACATCTTTACTTTAATGAAATCAATTTTGGTCTACGGATTCGTGTAGTAAAACATCGCTCATAAAACCGACTGATGAATAAGGCTGTATTGAGATAGACAAGTTATTATTGTTTCTTCCGTATTTTAACTTGATAATCAGACCACCTATAAACAATGAATTTCAATGGACGAGGTCTGACTGTATTTACAAACTGAAAGACACCAATGCTTATCACTGAGGTTTCACTGTTTTCAATCAAATCAAATATAACGTAAAGAGATGCATGATACTAAATGAAATTTCCCTTTCATCCATTGTCTCAGTTCACCCATCGGTTTCATATTCATAGGAATATGTTCTCTTCTAGCTTGCTTTGTCGTGCAGTCCTTAATCATTCCTTGTTTTTGTTGTTATCATTTCTGTGTAGTGTTTGTATCCCTCCCTTTAAGTTTCATCCTTTTGCCTACACGTATCTAGGGAATTCTGAGTTTTGAATGTGGCCCCCACTCCTCCACATACTTGTACATTTTCAACGAATATAGTTCGCCTTTCGTGACCAGTTTTTACATTTGTAGTATAGCTATTCAACTGTTTGACCATTTCCACATCTGTAGGTTCTTCATGCAATCAAACATTTGGTAAGTACATTCTTGCAACACACAATATGGTGTGATTGACTTGAATATTTAACCTATTATTATTCGTTTTTCCTTAATGTTTACAAGTTTTATGAAATAAAATCTAGATCTTATGCTCATGAGGTATATATCTATGGTGACAAACAATTAAGCAATTATTAAAACAATATATAGGTACATGTAACATGTAAAGTTTGTAAGCGCATTCATAGTAAGTTGATTTCTGCGAACATTTTACGTGTTGTTCTTACTTATCTATGGTTCGACATAATAGTGTTGTTACCTCTGACAGAGAAAGCTGGAACGGGAGGACATTTAATTGTGGCAATACTTCCGGCACGTGTGTCAGGCCAACATCCTCCAAAATAATCCACGGACCTTTCACAGTACGGCTTATCTGAAACAGAAACTATTTTACATACATTTTATGTACAACTAGTTATAATCACGTGAACTTTGGCTTTTCGTTCCAAGACTGTCACCCGGGAAGTCCAATTTCGAGACATTTCCTCCCGTGACATTTGGCTGCGGTTTCTTGTCTTCCAACTTTGATTCTGCTTGCGGCTGAAGAGCAAGTTAGTACTGGTTGTTGATACATATAATCGATTCCGGCAAATGTTTGATCGGTCAACTGACTGCCCTGTATACTGAAAACATGCTGAAAAATGGCGTTAACCCCCTAAAACAAATCAACATAGTTTTCCAAAACAAAAATAGGAGAATCAATATACCTTTAATTTAAATAACAGGTAGCCTATCATTAAAACAACTGTTCAACTTCAAAAATAAAATGGCCATATCAAATAGTGCCGTCAGTCTTATTATCGATTTGCATTCTCTGCTTTTAAACAGGCAGTCGTAAACCGTATTTATTTAGAAATCCGAACGAATTTCGTCGTCCAAATATCCTAGCACGGAATTTAAATGTTATTTTTTTTGGCTGGACGTTATGGTGGTGTACAAACAAGGCGCTAAGAGTACAGATAGGATGTATCTTTTTCAGCCCGGAAAATGCCTTTCAACTCTGATTGTATTAATACAATCAAAGTATGTTGGGTTACGTCATTGCATATAAATTGTTCGCCTTATGTAGTCCTACTAACATGTCTTTGCTGTTTGGATATCAGCGTTGTGTAAACCGATCATAGTTTACGTTAGCCCATAAACCAAATTCTCTACAACCGAACAACATTTGTTACCTTGACGCGGATTGGTTAACTGTTCGTTAAGTCCTATATATATATGTTTACCAAACTAAAAAATAAACTTATTAATTGTTACGTATTTTTTCTTCCGAGGCAAAGTAATGAACACAATTATTGCACTAGGTTTGCAAAGACTGAAACATTGTGATCCCGTTAGAGGCGTTATTCTTATTATTGTAAATGTTGTACTGAAACCAGATGAACGTAATATTGTTTGCCTTAGCAACTGCGTCTGAAAGTAGATCTGCAAATTTCAGGATTTATCTAGTGAGTAGTGTTGTAAGTCAATTCCACGGGAAATTGCCCGGCGTTGGACTTTCTTGGTTTTATGTACCAGTCACGAACCTATTGCTTTAAATCGATTAATCGATATGTAACAAGTTTATTAACATGAATGTTTGATTTCGCGACTGATACAATAAGTAATAATGAACTATATTGAAACAGACTATACGTTCTATGTCTATTCGCACTACGGAGTTATTTTTATCCAAGCTCCTACGCAGTGATCTCTCTTTACAGGTATCCGAGTTACTGTAGTGTAGCGTAATCGAGTGACCGGCAATCGTAACATTTCGGCAATGTTTCATGTTGTACATTAAATCTCAACCCTCAGATTGCAACTAATGTGCTCACTTCAGATTGCGTCGACAATCCCTTTTAAAGGCATTTCTGGTTACATTTGTAGTACATATTTCAAATGTGTGACCACTGACCATTTTCACATCTGTGGGTTTTTCATGCAATTAAGTATTTGGTACGTACGTTTTTGAACCACACAAAATGGTATCAGTGACTTGAATATAGTATCGTTTATTTTCGCTTTTCGTCGGTATTAACAAGTTTTATAAGCCAACATCTAGAAGATTCTATTACGATAATATATTGCATACAATGTGTCTGACACATTTTGATCGAGGAATTATTATTATATGTCAAGTAACTCATGCCTTCACTGTATTGGTATAATCGTGATATTTATCGACATGAAATGATGTAACAATATTGCATCATGCATTACATGGGCATAAATACCTATATCAGGGGACTAATGTTACTTATTTAAGAAACACCATTAATCTGAATCTGCCAAGCGCAATAATGTTACTCTGCAGGGTTCCGTAATGTACAGATAAAAGACACTCCCTGTTCAAGACATTTACTATCATGTAACAGACATGTTTAAGGCTACCCTGACATAACCACATTGAAGCAGAGAACAATAAAGTCATGGACACGACAAATGAGGATTGCCGCAGTAGCTTCAAATGTCACACACTACAGGGTATATGTCAACACCTTGTTTATGTAAACATTGTGTTAATTGTCACGAAATTGCAAACCAGTAACCGGAATGTATGCACGGAAATGACATTTCCCATTCCATTTTGTCTCTTGATCAATGTATATGTAGTTCGTGACAGTTATACAATATTTTACAGAGCGACAGCAATATAAGTATTACATGAATCAGAACCATCACGTATTGTTTGCACACGTGACATACATGTATAACAACCATCTAACACCGGTTTAACGCCGTTGTCAACATTCGTTCAGTTATATACTAGGACTGCCACGATACAGATGCCTCTCAGTTCGGCCAGGTTTCGATTACCACCAATTCGGTTTTCTGTTACTTGGTTCGGTTATTCAAAAATATGAAATACAAAAATCTCATTAACTGATAGTTCAATGACTTGTAATGAACAGACATGAACATACGACTAAGTAATTAGAATTAGAAAACTATGTACTGATACAATAGAAGAGCAATGCCTAGAAATAAAACTTCATATCCCGTAATAAAAGTGAACAGTTCCAATGTCCGTGTAACTGTAAGATAATGAGTATATACTTATGAGATCTGACATCTGAGGTAAGACGGTACCGAACCGAACAGTCAGAATAAAACCGTCATCTGAGGTAAGACGGTACCGAACCGAACAGTCAGAATCAAACCGAAAATAATCCACCGTCGGTTAATCGTTGCAGCCCTATTATATACGGTGTTCAGCGGACCTAACCATTTTCCTGGAATAATTGATCAACAACTACTAACTAGTCCTTCTGCAAGCATCTGACAACTTCCAACATGAATCAGAGGTGGAGGACAAATGACCGTAGGCAAATGTCTCGGAAGGCCATGACCGACCCAGGCCGGGAATCGAAACCAGACCCTCGGGGTGACAGCCTAGCTCTCTAACTACTCAGGTAACTGGGCGGGCTAACACCTGGTCGAATTTGTGTTATAAAAATAAATTAAATCCGAATGTGATGCAACCATGTATGATGAAATTCGTCTGACTTCCTTAATCCGTTTACAGTGTGGCCATCCCAACGAAAAAAATACGACTAAGTGTGTTAAGAACCTCATTCATTTATATTGAATACTTATTTCAAGTAGCGATGTAGCCACCACGAGCTGGTGATCATTGACGTTTCTCGTTGAAATGATGCCGTTTTTGCCCTGTAGTACTGCAGTTTCTCCAATTTTATATTTTAATTGTAATCTGATCGTATCTGACGGTTCTCGTAAATGTTTGAAGAAACTCTATAGTGTCATAAATGAAACTATAGGGCTAATGACCAAAATCATACGCCTGTGGGAAACGTCCATGATCTAGATCTCGTACTAGCTGTATGACTAATTTCAATGTGCGCAATTTCAACATATATAAAACAGTTTCTTATAACACGCAGTCGTTTGTTGATAAATATCAATGCTAAATGCTGTACTTCACAATAGGGGGTGGCCATTGTGGTTCAGGAAAAATGTGATTAAATTAGTATGAGACTGTACCAACTAACCACTACCGTTACTTTAGTTTTACATGAACTACAAATAATAGCGTGATCTTATTACTTGGTGCGAAGTTTTCTGCGCATATATTGCATCTTTACATTTTTTTGGGGGAAATTAAACATTTTGTCACAAAAGTCTTTCGAAACACGACTTTAATATATGAAACTTTCATTGTTTAGCTGTCAATTGCACAGAAAACTGTTCAAAATAATAAGGCACCCGAAATGTTGTTGCAGAAAAAGGCTACAAAGAAACTTTCTCGATTGTAAAAACTTTGAAAAGAATTATTTGGAACAAGTCCAATCAATAAATATTGAGGCTCTTCTCAAAAATTAGCTGAATCTCGCCAATCAAGCAAATACGTTGTATGCATTATAAGTTAGCTATGTGGCTGATTAGACAAACTATTTGCTTGCTATTATTTCTTGTCACAGAAGTTGGACACATACTACTCTCGGTCTAGAGACTTATTTATTCGCTGAAAATATATTAACAACTACAAAATGATAAGTATAGTATTTTAACACACCCAAACATAATTATTTAACTGCTCAAATGAGTTGGTAACAAAAGAACCGAGAGTAAATAAAGTACACCAATCCCGTAAACAAAGTGAAATGGTGTTCTACAGTCGTATTACTAAAGATAAATGTTTTAAGTACGCCCTAACGATTCAAAGTAGTACATTTCAGAAAGCGCACTTCATATATAATGACAATCAGTTTCATAAAGTAGTTACAGTATGAATGGACCAAGATAAATGTTTTAGGTACGTCCTAACGATTCAAAGTAGTACATTTCAGAAAGCGCACTTCATAATGACAATCAGTTTCATAAAGTAGTTACAGTATGAATAGACCTTAGGGGATATCGATAGTCGTATAGGTAACACATCTTCATATGTGGTCAGGTATTGCTTTTTTTACTTTCAGTAACATCATCAGAAATACATAAGTTAGGGATATCGTAATATACCAGGCAATTTAGTCAAACAAATGGCTCAACCCCAAACACATTCCTTCACAAAAAATGGTCTACAATGTCTGTAGTTTGACAGATAAGTCTTCAAGAAAAAACAAAGGACAAGTTGATCAAAACGTCTCGTTTATTGACCCTATGAATATGAAACTATGAATTTCTGCATGATTGTTATAAATCAGGCGCTGGTCAATACACTATTTCTGTGACCAATACATTTGTGTAATAAAAGAAGTTATAATGAAAATTGATGGCTTCTTTAACACATTCTTCTGACGGTACAAAATATCCCACCCACTCATTGGAGCAAGCACATGCTTATTGTTACCACATCCGGCATAACAATCGAATCTAGTGCATCCTAACGTGAACAGATGTTTCTAAAATATACAGACAACCTTTTGTCAATATAAAGCAATACATGTGCCGTTGAAGAGGTGAAATACAGAGAGCGATACCACTATTCATAAAAATCGCCGATATCAACAGTAAGCGTTGGAAAGTTATGCAAGTTCTAGACGATCGGCTTTTGGTATTTGTTCCCAACTTTTACATTTCACATAAGGCATAAGCAATCCTATGTGGAACTACATTCCCCGATTTTTGAATTTGACACATAGAAACCTCTAAAAGGGAAAGAAATAAGACCACACTCACCGTTCACGTCCATTTTGGACTCATTGGCGCGACAATGGAAGAACCATTGGAACATTTTCAACGCATAACAAAATGATGTTGTTCCAATAAGACGCAGGCGTGAAAGTTTGAGACTATTAGCAATAATTAAAAAGTAACTAAATAATGCTAATTTTCCGTGCAAGTTATCGCCATAAGGAATACGTCCAGACCTCAATGTAAATGCATTGAGCATTAAAAATCCACCTTTACCTGCATATTGCCTAAAATATACTTGACGAACTTTCCATGTCCACTAAAATAAATAACTTTCCAATTCACTACTTTACACATAAGAAGTAGTGCCAACAATGGGTAGTGCGCAATATCAGTACTACCGTGTGATTTTAGATACTTGATTGAAAACGCGATTTTTGATTACTTTGAAAGAAGAGTACTAGAAAAGTGCAACGGAATTTCTGGATGACCTTTTTGTGGTGATTCTTTTGTTTTATCGAAAAAAAAATGTGTATAGGAATTAGTTTGAGGTGAGAATCTTAAGTGCATGACCTATAACACATGATGACATACAATTTCATTTTAAGTGTTTTATGTACTATTTTCATGTCTACTAGTGATTTGTGAGCACGTTGCATGTGACATTTCCTTCCGACTTTCAATATTCATTTCATTTCGTACGTGTATGGCGTCGAATTCTCACTTTCATAAACTTAGGTTGGGACATTTTTCAAGTTGAGACCCTGCACAAAGTAATTAAACAACCAGACCGGCTCTGAACAAACAACTTATATAAACGAAGCTTCAAAATGTCTTACAATGTCTGAAATATAAGCATACTTGAACACGTGCATTGGATCTATTTGCTCACAATGCCCAGATTTTCTATGTATCAGGAGTGATTTTCAACACATATCTAATTGTCTATCCGTAAATTGTTATTAATTGAAATACATAATTATGGAAACGAATTCGTCAAGTTGAATTAAACAGTTCAGTGTTACCGCGCTGAATAATTAAAAAGGTTTGAATAATCTCATGGAAATGTATCCACCTAGTCTCTACATCTATTGTAATATAATAATTCTTTTCTTTGTGAAGCATCATTACTTAATTAGACCATCACTGGTTGAGAAGAAAACCAGTCTTATAAATTTATGAGAATGTCTGATAATCAAGTTTTGGATTACAATGAAAAATTGGTTCACGAAAATAGAGTCTTATTAATAGGTTGGTCTGATTTTCGACGCTTTACTGTACGTATATTGCTAGGTTATTATATTTGCATTAACCACAATCACCAACCATATGTTTTTTCAAAACGAGTATCAACAAACAACATCAAACAAACTGTTATATGAGTTTTTTTGCACTTTTCATTAGTGCTTCTTGGAAGTATTAAATGATTACAACGGTAAGAATTCAACAAACGTTTCATAGATATGATATCTGTTTTTACAAAGGAAACGATCCATTAAGATCGATTGCTCTTGTTTGTGTTTGATCAGTGGTTTATGCATTATTCGACTGGAAGGAAATTTGTTCACATTGTTCCACACTTACAGTGGAACTCTTTTCCTTTAACTAAATGATTATCACGTGTTTGCAGCCTTGCTAGTGAAACTGAATTAACCGCGATCAGTCAATTATAGAATATCATCACATTTCATACCAATGCACACTTTAGTTTACGTTGGTTTTGCACTAAATACTATATTTACATGAGACTTGAATAAGCCAGGATATAACATGCACCAGAACATCCATTCCGGCAAATCCTGCACCATTTCGCGTGCAAATTGTGTACTCTCGCGCTAAGGTTCATTCGTATTTGTCCACAGTTTCTTCGATATTCAGGAATATATTTTAATACAGAATACGTAGTAAGTTCGTGCAGTAAATGAACATAAAACCTACGCCAGGAACCGCAAGATACTGCTACATGAATTTATATGCTAATAGCATTGCTTCACAGAAACCAGACACTAATGATATATCCACTGGATAGTTTTATTTCTGATTATTATGGTCATCACGGAACGGCAGAATGGCGTGCACATGTTCCTGGTTGAAAAAAGCAGACATACAACAGACATGAATCTAGACGCAGAAGAATTGTCTCTTTGATATTCCCGCAAATGATTACTTTAGTCGCACAAGCGCGTGCACACGCATTCACCCAACATGAAGTAAAGTGTTGTAATCATTTAACCTGATACATCGACAGACCTCATTCTCTAACAGAATGCTGCAACTTTTACATCGATGAGTTTCATTTTACTGGATTTCTCTTAGAATGAAGAGCAACGCATCAAACCGCTATGAATAACGTGATAGTAAAATGTGTCAGTCTAAAAAAACATGCGGCATAATTTCGGGGCTATATTTGCGTAGAACGCACTTTGTGAAATACAAAATCAAATTAGTAAATGCAACACACACAGTTACACATGAAGAAGTTTAAGACATGAACTACAGAATTTATTCTGGTTCCGAAATTTGTTTTTATTTAAAACAATATTAAACAAACTTTTTCGATTTGAACAGAATTGTTACGTAGAGTTAATAACGTTTTATTATGAAAACTGTTAGGAAAATGACAATATTGAGAGTTCGAATGCAAAATGCGTCAACTATAGTTTAAAAAATATGTTTCATGAACACATTCGAATGTTCGAATCCCACTCAGTATGTATAATGTTTTGCTGACAGAAGGTCGGTTTTTCTACCGAGGAGTCTGCCTGGGTATTATTCAAACCTAATAGCAGGGAGAGTTACCACATGACTCTGGATGTTCGTTTGACTAAAAGCTCCATTACATCAGAAATAACAAGAATATCGGTAGAACCGATGGATACTCCACACAGTATGGATACATACATGTGTGCGTGCGTGTGTGTGTGTGTGTGTGTGTGTGTGTGTGTGTGTGTGTGTGTGTGTGTGTGTGTGTGTGTGTGTGTGTGTGTGTGTGCGTGCGTGCGTGCGTGCGTGCGTGCGTGCGTGCGTGCGTGCGTGCGTGCGTGCGTGCGTGCGTGCGTGCGTGCGTGCGTGCGTGCGTGCGTGCGTGCGTGCGTGCGTGCGTGCGTGCGTGCGTGCGTGCGTGCGTGCGTGCGTGCGTGCGTGCGTGCGTGCGTGCGTGCGTGCGTGTGTGTGTATGTGTGTATGTGTGCGTTAGTGCGTGCGTGCGACCGTCCTGCATTCGTGTATGTATATGTATGTATAACTGTATACGCTGTTTTATAATTGTGTTGTCAGTTACAATATTACTATAAATTGTAGCCATATTTTATATATGTACCACATGGGTCTACGACCATTTGGTTGTTTGAAATAAGAACTTGTAAGATTGTAAAGCGCAATGTTTGCGCTACGTCTGTTTGTACTCTCTCGGTGTTAAAAAAATGACAGTAGATCAAAACAATTTGACATTCTAATTGTAGCATTTATTGGATTAAATTGCCCATGTCGAATGGTCTTATTTTTAGACAAACAAACAAACAAACTTTATTGCAAATCGGCAAACAGATTTGCCTTTGGCAACGAAAAGCATGAACATATATACAACACAAATAATCACAAAATTATCAATCGTGAAAATGACACAATTCACGTATGGAGGTATTTACATATATGTACATATAATGTATGTATATAAACAGGTTTCAACGATATGGGGGAGAGCAATATATATTCGAATACAAGTATATATTTAAGATGAAGACATAGTAGGCATTACATCAATCAGTATTGACTTTTATACGATTCTAATGTTAAAAGAATGTTTCAGAAAATAACATATCTGATATAAAGTTTTTTTGTTTTCAGTTTTCATTAAATTATTAAACATAGATAGTGAAGGCCATCTTATATAAGGCATGTATTTTTGTCTTAAATCATAATATTTTTCACATGTCATAAGGAAGTGGTATTCATTTTCCACAAGGTTTTTATTACAATTTGTACATAATCTATTTGCTCTGTCAGTATTAGTGTACCGACCAGTTTCAATGGCTAGACAGTGTGCTGATATTCGGAATCTTGTATATAGCTTCCTTAGAAAATCATTTTGGATTTTGTCAAGATATTTTTCAAATTTAAAAGTATTTTTAAAACCCAAGTATTGTTGCATTTTTGACATTTGTCCTAGTTTAGTTCTCCATTCCTGCTGGAACTGATCTCTGATTCTGTTTTTAAACATAGTCTGGTAATTATAATTTGGTACAAAATTTTGTTTTAGATAGGAGAATCCAATTGTATCGATGTATGAATTTATTTTCAAACACCAAGAGTTTTTGGACAATTTGACATTTTCTTGTTGTTTAAGCCAAATGTTATATAATAAAGTTCCGGGATTGTTTCTTATTTTACACCATAAATTTAAACTTCTTTCCTTACTAACTACTGATATTGGATATTTACCTAGTTCTCCTAAAACTGCCATATTTGGGGTAGATAATTTTACGCCTAAAATCTTTTTATATAGTATTGCATTTGTATTCTATCCAGAATTTCGGTATTATACATGCCGAGAACTTCAGAACAATATAGAAGAATAGGTTCAACCATACGTTCAAATAGATATAATTTCGTACTAATGTCAAATTTAAGTCTAGAATAAATAGAGTATAGACCGTTTGTTGCTCTTAATGCTTGATCAGCTAGTGTGCTAATTGCCTCTTTCATAGAACCATTATAGTTAAACTTAATACCAAGATAAACAAAAGAATCAACAATTTCAATAGGTTCATTGTTTATGAGCCAGACTGGATACATAGCTTTCTTTCTTTTGCTAAAAATACAAATCTTAGTTTTATTTATGTTTATCTTAAGGCCCCATTTTAATGAATATGCGTGTAGATTATCTAGCTGGGATTGTAGGCTTTTCTCATCAGTAGTAAAAATTGCCATATCATCTGCAAATAACAGCATGTGTATACAAAGTTGGTTTATATCATACTCAGTAAGTGAGGTAAAATCAATATTTCTTGTAACATCATTCACAAATAATATAAAAAGAATAGGCGACAAAGGTTCCCCTTGTTTTACGCCAAGAGATATATCAAAGAAATCTGACAGAGATTTATGTACCTTAACACAAGCTGAGACTTTGTTATATATAGATTTTAAAATAGTTACCATTTTAGAACTAACACCGTATTCCGTTAACTTATACCATAAGGAATCTCTAACTATCGTGTCAAATGCCTTTTCATAGTCTATAAATGCACAATATAATGATTTATTGCTTGAAATTACCTGATTAACAATACTGTGTAGGATAAAAACGCAATCAGCTGTACTTTTTTTATTTCTGAACCCAAATTGTTCATCGCATAAAATATTACTGTCCTCACACCATGAATTAAGTCTATTGCGAAGAGCTAGAGAAAATACCTTGGCCATTGTATTGATTAACGAAATACCTCTGTAATTTGAAGGATTAGATTTATCTCCCTTCTTGTGAATGGGGATTATAATACTTTCCGTCCATGATTCTGGGTACACGCCAGAATCGTAAAGTTTATTAAAAATTCTTACAAGATAGGGGGCTATGAATTGTTTCGAGTCAATAAAAAAGTCCGTGGTTATCCTATCACAACCAGGAGCCTTGTTTCTCGTTAAGCTTGAGATGGTCTTACATATTTCATTTTCATCAAACGGTTTATCCAAACATTCAATATTAATATTGTTTTCATATTGCATATCATAAGGATTTCCTTCGCCAGAATTACTATTCATCCGATTGTTTAGTAGTTCGTTAAAATATGTGGAAAATTGGTCAGTATCAATATCTAATATGGAGTTTCTGTTTTTATTTCTGAAATGACTAACCCTTTTCCAGAATTGTTTTGGTGCTTTGCGGCTCATATCGGACAATTTGGATTTTTCAGATAAATAGTACCGCGATTTAGTTTTTTTCTTTACAATATTGTAATGTTTTCGACTTTCGAGAAACTGTAATTTATTTTCGATGGTAGATTTTTTCTTAAAATCCCTTCTGTCATTATAGAAACGTTTTTTGGCTAATCTACAATCGTTGTTAAACCATTCGTTTTTATTTGATTTATTTTTGTTTTTAGGATATAAAGTTCTACCGAATGTATTATATGCACATTTGTACATGAGTTCTGACAACTTCTTTATATTGAAATCTATAGTGTCGCATTCATTTTCTATATTCGAGGTAATATTTTCAAAATGTTGGCGTTCATTTTCTATGTCATTTAGAAAGTCATTCATTCTGTTTTGATCCCATATGACGTGTTCAAATGGCATTTTGCTATTCATATTTTGTTTAGATACGTCACTACGGGATCCGATTTTAAAAGTAGCTGGGCAATGGTCAGAGTATTCCATTAAAGTATGTATCATAAAATCGGTGATATACTCAAAATTTGAATAATTTGTGATCAGATAATCGACCATGCTACAACACATTCTATTTCTATTTTTACAATAATACGTACAGCTACCTTCATCTAATCTTCCGTTGACAATAGACAGTTCATGTTTCTTACATAGAGAAATTAATTTTCTGCCAAAAGGATTTACCGTCGTATCCTTAGATTTTCTACATGGGATTAAATTGCCCGTTCTATCAGGCAAGGTAAGATATCTGTTCAGGTCAATATTGTCAACATAATCACATAAATTTCCTATTCTACAATTTAGGTCACCAATCAGATAGACATCACCCATCAAACTAAAATGTGAGATGTCATCACACAAAATATCAAACAAGTCACAATCATACAAGCATGAATTAACATTTGTATACACAGTTGAGCCTTCAGGTGGAATGTAGCACGCACAAAAATATATACTTTTTTCTACACTTGATTGCACACAATTTAGTTTAAACCAAAGAAAACTGTTTCGAATTACTTTAATCGCCTGTATTGAGCTGTTCAGATTTTCACTAAAATACACAATTATTCCACCAGAAGAAAGGGTGTACATTATACGAAACTATAAATGGTTCTCATAGTTATCGTGAAACTGTAAATCAAATGAATTGATTGTGAATAAGTATGCCTTGATTGTATTTAATCGCTATACTATTATGTACATACCATTTTGTACATGAACACTATTTTGAAAACATTTCTACATTTTCTATTGTTAAAGCGAGAATTATCGAATAATATAAGTAAGCGGACAAAATTGCAACAATTAAGAGAGTAAATATCAATTTATACTTTAAAAATTATCTTCTAACAATTCATATGGTGGTATTTTTCCAAATTAACACCTGAGAAAAAGTCAAGCATGTGCTCGTGTATCGATACTGTACGCCGTGATGGACATCCCTCATTTTGTCTCATCTAATCATATGACCGAAATAACGAGGAATTAAGTAAAATAGTTTTAGTTTGTAACGTGGCTTTCTGTCGTAAATGGAACTGACGCGTATAAACGTTGAAAGTAGACCGATGTTCATCATATAAATTAGTTTTTAATAACTTACTCAGTTTTTTGTTTAATTATAGGATATCGGCGAGGTTGGCATGTCATGAAACAAGTTTATGTCCCTCCATGATTTATATCGACAGTCAGGAAACCTTATTCACAAACATTCTAAGACTGAAACTCAGACTTTACATATGCAAACATATATTTACCAGCCTCTCGTTTTCATCAAATCTAAACGTATGCAATTTTGTTTAAAGTATTATTGTTACGGACTCTACACTTTTGCCATTTCGTTGAAGCATGTACTGTTCTTACAACGTAGGGCAAGAACAATATTTCATGTTTTACAGTCCAAGTCTGAGATTCAGTCTTGTTTTGTTTAAGATTAACACCCCAGAGGATGCGATGCCGTTGTGATGTTTCTCTTAATGTTTAACTGTTTCAAGCAGTCCGGTCTTGCAGCCATTCACTTTGAGTTCTGTTTCGTTCCCCCTGTACATTTAAGCTTCAACTATTGCCTTTAGGCTCGATACAAATATTTTAGTCGCACAAACACTTCTTGCATTTTACATGGGCACAGTAGAAGAACTCTTCCGAGACAAGAATAACAAACAAATGTGTGACGAATCAAGTACAGTGTCGAAGTAAGTGCTCTTGGCAATAATATTTTTACTCCATAGGAATATTTGTTTGTTCAGGATTTTTGACACGCGTGAGTTTCATTGTTAAATGTCGTTATTTTAACATATACAGCTCTCTGCAAAGGGAATTACGATAAAAATGACAAATTCACATGAATTCCTAACGTGGGAGAACAATGTTTAATTAACGGTTTATAATAGCTCCCCCTTCCTATTACTTAGCAAGCTGTAAATAGGCTCATTTTCAAAGAAGCAAATCAAGTAGTTTAAAATGTATTTTAGAAGACCACCAGCGAAGTTTATATCGCGCAGAACAGAGAGAAAAAACGAGTTTCAAACAAAATGAGTTGTTTGTAGGTTTTGCTTATGTATAATGTTTACACAGCACAGGCGTAGTTTATGTTTATAATGTTTGTATTTATATTCATTGTAGACAATCTGTATTTATACTGAGTAAAACAAACACTTACATGTTTGTACAGAAGTTCTGTAAAAGTGGGTTCTGTAAAAATGCAGAGAAGGGAATGCAACATTAACAAATCATAACTTCACCCGACTTATAAAGGAGGTAAGGGACACATTAACAACATCAACGGACCAGGAGGTACACGCAATTTGGGCACAATGCCAACATTAACGAACCTGGAGGTACATACAATAGGGAACACAATACCAACATCAACGGTTCTGGAGGTACACGCAATAGGGGCACAATACCAACATCAACGGACCTGGAGATAGACGCCATAGGGGCACAATACCAACATTAACGAACCTGGAGGTACATACAATAGGGAACACAATACCAACATCAACGGTTCTGGAGGTACACGCCATAGGGGCACAATACCAACATCAACGGTCCTGGAGGAACACGCCATAGGGGCACAATACCAACATCAACGGTCCTGGAGGTACATACAATAGGGGCACAATACCAACATCAACGGACCTGGAGGTACACGCAATAGGGGCACAATACCAACATCAACGGTCCTGGAGGTACATACAATAGGGGCACAATACCAACATCAACGGTCCTGGAGGTACACGTAATAGGGGCACAATACCAACATCAACGGTCCTGGAGGTACATACAATAGGGGCACAATACCAACATCAACGGTCCTGGAGGTACATACAATAGGGACACAATACCAACATCAACGGTTCTGGAGGTACACGCAATAGGGGCACAATACCAAATCCAACGGACCTGGAGGTACACGCAATAGGGGCACAATACCAACATTAACGGTCCTGGAGGTACACGCAATAGGGACACAATACCAACATCAACGGTTCTGGAGGTACACGCAATAGGGGCACAATACCAACATCAACGGTTCTGGAGGTACACGCAATAGGGGCACAATACCAAATCCAACGGACCTGGAGGTACACGCAATAGGGACACAATACCAACATCAACGGTTCTGGAGGTACACGCAATAGGGACACAATACCAACATCAACGGTTCTGGAGGTACACGCAATAGGGGCACAATACCAACATTAACGGTCCTGGAGGTACACGCAATAGGGACACAATACCAACATCAACGGTTCTGGAGGTACACGCAATAGGGGCACAATACCAAATCCAACGGACCTGGAGGTACACGCAACAGGGGCACAATACCAACATCAACGGTCCTGGAGGTACACGCAATAGGGGCACACTATCATCATCAACGGACCTGGAGCTACACACAGGGAGGAAACACAATACCAACATCAACGGACCTGGAGGTACACGCAATAGGGGCACAATACCAACATCAAAGGACCTGGAGGTACACACAGGGAGGGAACATAGTACCAAGATCAACGGACCTGGAGGTACACGCAACAGGGGCACACTACCAACATCAACGGTCCTGGAGGTACACGCAATAGGGGCACACTATCATCATCAACGGACTTGGAGGTACACACAGGGAGGAGACACTATACCAACATCAACGGACCTGGAGGTACACGCAATAGGAAACACATTACTAACACCATACGGTACAGGAGGTAGCGAAACTAGATAGTCTTGAATTTTAAAATAATAATAATGTACGCTTGTGGAAATTCGATACTTTCGGGTATACAAATGTATTATGTCAATACTTCATAATAGTGTCTGAAAATGAAATCACTGGATGGTAATAAAAGCAAAATGATGTCGATTTATAGTCGATGGTGTCATAATCTGATATAATACGACAATATTGACATTGATACTTTTGTGCCACTGAAGATTTACATTCAGTGCAATCTCTCCACAGTGACACCCATCGGGAGATACACAATTCGACAGCTTTTAAGAGATTTTTGGCTCCACGGAGCTTAAATTGACATTAAATTCTTACAATAGTGAAAATTGAAATTGTCGTTAAAGAAAGGTTAGTATTCATTTCTTGGTTAGGCGAATAGTTGTTTACGTTTCCTCAGAACCATCGGCAATAATTGTCGCGGAAATCTTATGAAATGTGAAAATCGGACAACTAACAAATTCCTGACGATACTTAAACGTGACGACAACGACATTGAAGGGACTCATTAATGGGCCCGTATTACAGAAGCATCTTATGTGAATCTTAAATATTTTCACTTAAGTTCAAAACTTCAAATGGATGTAATTCCAAAATCACATTAAAATTGTTAGGCTTTTTAATGGTAATGACAACAACATATTAATACTGTTCATATATCACTCTTGATTTGACCATATAATAGCCTGTATGTTAAATAAACCAGCTAAGGAAAGTGAATTTTAAGGATAAGGATAAGATTTTACTTAAGATGTTTCTGTAATATTGCCCATGGTGAACTACATTTAATTTTATCGGTAGGCGCTTTACAAAGTCCTTACTCAAAAGAGTGTCTTGAAGTTTCCATACTGGTTTAGTGTCTATGGATAAGGATTATCCACTATTACAGCTACGAGCAACGTAAATATTCCATACATAATAGGGACTGTTTGTTAGTTTAGGTTTTATTTTTCACCATGGATGGTTATCTAACATATTGCATGATGTTTCTCATTCGTAAAAGGTCCGAGATACTAGAATTACAGAAACACACGAGGTGACGATGTTAGACACTTTTGTGCATGAAAATTGGAATATGACAATGTTATTTGTCTTCTATAGAGATAATATTATTCCATACAAAATGTGTATAATGATCAATTATAAAAATATCAAATACTTTGTAATTCTTTGCAGCAAAACGGAAAGGCAAATAAATATGTCAAACTATAATAACTTTGTTCAGTGAAAATGATGATTACCTCACGATTTTCCCCTCTTTGAAATGTGCAGCTAGAATTGAATCCAATTAAATATATCTATGAAATTTCATACGTATTGTCGTGCAAAAAAGCTGTACAAATCGCATTTAAATAAGACGTTTCCGATTTGTTAATGCAATAAATGACACGATATGAGTCGTAAATATCACATCTAATTGCGTTAGAATAGCAGATGTCTCTCACCAATCTCTTATCGAAGATTTTCACATCTAATAGAACCATTCATCAAACACGAGTCTCAAGTAACCATGGGAATGGAGAATTTATTTCCAACACACATTAAAATGCGTTATATACAGTCGGACCTCGTTCATTCGAATTCATCGAACTTTTATTTCGAATTATACATGGTTTCGAGCCGTCCATTTCAATTAATCGTGCCAATTAAAAGATACATCGGGACCTGATATTTATTTCGGATATTACTAAGTACTATTACTATCGAATAAAAGAGGTTCGACTGTATTTGTTGGTGGGAAAATTAATAATTAAGTCGAGTAGGAAATGCCACAGGGAAAGTGTGCAGCCAACCAAAAGCACAGGAAGACATGATATACATACGTACATGCAAACAAAAACCAATGCAAAAATACCTCACCAGACACAATCATAAATGATTGGATATTGGAACGGACAGTGGCAAACACCACTAAAGGTTGTAACCTGGTTTACGTGTGCACCTCACGCTTCCAAGAAAATTTCAAAATCAAAAGGGTAAATTAGACATTCCCTGCTGTACAATTCCCGACTGGAACGGTAGGGAGTACACTAGATATATAGGACAATACAACAGTGTCGTAAATACAGGCATTCATCGATGATTTATCAAAATCCAGACTTACTGCGGAGAAGCCGTTAAGGACACGGCGAGATGGACATCATATAAACATCGGATGATTTCCTAACATAGATATAAACATTCACGTTACGTTTGTTTCTTATTAGTGTTTTAATTGGGTTTCTGAGAGTTATTATTAAAAAGGGATACAAAATAGAAGTTTCTGGAACCCTTGATTAAATGCTGAAACAATTAGTTAATATCGAAACATTGTTGGTTGAATGAAGCGAGCAAAATACTTCACACCAAGAGATACTCAGTAGGGTCACCAAACTTTGCAAGAAGTAATACTTCTACGGGAATAAATATCTTAAACAAGACTTCCATAACTGACCTTTGTGGTCACGTTTTGAACTATTTGCAGACAAAGAGTTAATTCTGCATGTATTGCCACTACCAATTGTTAATGGTTCACAACCGCGTGTAAAACTGAAATTACTGTTAGGAGCAAATATCGCACAGTATTTTGAATTTGAATAAATTGGCCGGGACACATCGAAATCAATTTTAAAAAATCCGGATATCGCAAAAATAGCCATTCCTATAAAATCAAATGAATTTTAGCCTTGTGGGTAGATTAAATTTCAAACAATGCAGTTAAATTAATTAAAATGTTGACAATTAAAAGCAAATATTGTTATTGCATGTTTCATCATAAGGCAAAATCACAAGTAACGTGATTAAACAAATAGTTGAATTACATGTATTAATGAAGGTTCCGTACAATTAATAATCGCAAAATGCGCAATACACATAATGAAAATAATGCGACATCGCTTAAATTAATCACTAATTAATTACCTTACCGAATTCAATTACGTGCAAACGCCCCGAATCTAAGGTTTCTAGAGTTGAAAAACTGTAAGGAATTTATTTAATATGCACATAAATGGCAAATGCTTTCAAGAATGTACGCAAATCGTCATGTTTACGTAAAATGTCACGTCAATGAGAAACATACTAGATCTACGTTATTAAGCGCTCGACCGATAAACACTTGTATTTATATTTCGGTACTTACCGATACTAGACAACATATCAATACTCGATACAGTGACTGTCTTAGCGTTCATTTTCATTATCTTTAACTATTATATCTCCGAACGACCAAAAGACGTCGCAAAGTGACTATACGTTAAATCCAATTAGAAGCAAGTTGCATTCCAACGATTCGATAGACACATCATGCAGGCCATTTCGTCTGACCCTTGTGTTTCATTTATTCAAACTCGTCAATGATATCATGAACACAATCATTGGAATTAAAGGAAAACACTCAACAAAGACTAATTACCAAGCTCGTGATATGCTCGTGATATGCATCGTGTATCGTTAACACGTATCGCAATACATATCTGATGTCGTTTTTTCACTGATTGGTGCTTAACATCTCTAGTATTAAGTACACGGTCAGTGAAAACACTACATATCGATGTTCAACGAATGAAAAATATTACGTGCACACAGACCAAGTCATTTATACGAATGTTGCAGTTAAAAAAAGAAGCAATATCATTGGTAAATGACTGCCGCGAACATTTTAAAGACGGTCATAAAACGGCTCTGATTCTAACAAGACCAAACAGCCAAATAATCAGACCTTGTAACAAAAGACAATGCACGAAGAAACGGGAAAAAAAACAATATAGTAAATGAAGACATCTTGCATCCGACAACAAATGTCTCGGACTCATTATATATTATATCGAGTCAATTACCATGTTAATAGGATCATTAAGTTCTCGATGTCGTAAATTTCCGTTGCAGCATAACCGAAGATGGCAATTCCTTTTACATGATTTGAACAAACATTAGAAGTCTAGACTCTCAATAAACACAATCATAATAATTATAGTAAAAACAATTTACTATACTGAAATATTCGGTATCTGTTTGTCACGGGTATACACAAAAACAACCAAACGGACTAGGAGGTACACGTAGAAATAATAGCGAACACATGGACACTAAACAGAACCATATCATTAATATAGGATCATACAGGGTTATAATTATGTTTGTAACATGACATCTAGTCATGTCGAGCCGTGGAAAAGTCTGTCCCGCAGTATTCGGTATACTAAGGTGCTATGTTATATGGCGTGTTTGCCACTAACCGTTCCAAGGCGGTACTCCTATCTCCACCCTTCACTTATGTTTGTATTGAGTCCCTTTGCGTTTACTTGTATGTACATGTTTGAGATGTAACCCTGGTTTGAAGTCGCATTCATCCTCACACTTATCATACAACCACCCAAATAATACAAAAGATGTAACTAAGAACTGGGACCAATATGTACATATTGGTACCAGCTAAGAAACTAGCCACTGGATGACTCAACAACTCTAGAAAGGCCACATAGTATGATTGAGAAAGAGTTGTACATGGATATAAATCCGACAGTAATATGTTTCAAACATACTGTATTTTGAAATAATAACAAGCACATAATTTTAGCAATCCGACTGGCAGATAACGTTCAATGCATACAACGTATTTGCTTGCTGGGCGAGATTCAGCTATTTTTTCAGCAGAACTTTAATTTTTTTATTGATTGGACTAGTTCCAAATAATTCTTTTCAACGTTTTTCACTATCGAGAACGTTTCATTGTAGCCTTTTTATGCAACAACATTTCGAGTGCCTAATTCCTTTGAACAGTTTTCTGTGCAATTGACAGCTAAACAATGAAAGTGCGCTCCAGTGTGCCAGCGGAATAAAAGCTGAATTCGTTCATTTTTTCCGAGGTTGTTTTTGGTACTAATTGCTTTGTTGGTTTGTACGGGATAATTTGTATGCCACATTACTGAGCATGATTGCGCTTGTAATGGTTCCTTGTCATGATCATCGGGAAGAGCAAGAAAACAACAATAACCTCTTTACATGAGGCACTTCTGACATTAATACGACATAATTTGTAACACAATCTTTAATTTCCTGAAAGTAAAGTTGTAAAGGTGCATTATCCGTTAGATGCGTAGAAAAACAACCCATCAAGTCCAGAGTATTTGATTACATTTTATTTTGATGTAAAACGAAAGATTGAAAAACAAAACAATAAGTTTTAAATTTCACATTTGATACAACGTTTTTATATCTCAAGCTATTACGATCATGTTTTACAGATATAACTCTTGATACGCTGATGATAGAAAAAGATGAAAACGTGACAATTTCGCTTTTACTTCTTCTGTATACAATGTCAAGTTCCGAAATTTAAACCCAGTAAAATTACGAACTAAAGTCAATGAGATTTGCTATAACTTATATAAAAAGGTATGATCGAAGCTACAAGATAAAACATGCATAATGTCAAGCGAATGTCAACCTTTTACGGTTTGTAAACACGCCAGAGAGAAAAAAATACCAAAGTACTTTACTAAATAAATGTAAGCACAAAACCTTTGCTGTTTTAAAAAGACAGGCGATCAACTAGCTATATTATCATTTTCGTACACGTTTATTTCCTGTAATGAGTTAATTATGATGCTTTGATAATGGCAGGACATGAAAACTTAACAGCACCACACCATCATTGAGATTTATAACTTTCACAAGTTATTTATTGAGATCAGTCCTCGATAATGGCTATGATGGCTACCTCGTCCTACGTAATTAACAAATAACAAATGTAATCATAAATGAGCGCCGCGGTACTATTCCCAACTTCCTCTTTAAATGACGTCATTTCCAGAAAATGTGACGTCGTCATGTACTGACATTAAGCAATATTTGCCCTTTACGGAAATATGAAAACGAGAAAACGAATATGGAGTTAATAGTGTTTCCTGCTTGCAAATAGTGACATCACATGTTGTTTTTTCTTGAAATGACGTCACTTACAGAGGAGGTTGTAAATCCCATAGCATCGCTATGTTATGGATACATGTTGTCGTGTTTGGATTTTTAAGTTAGGTAATCTTATGTCAAACCTTGTATGTCAATGCTGCCTATCCCGATAGAAAAATAACTTGTTGTGTGTGAAACTTCAATAATAAGAGCACCCAATGTTCTGAAGAAAGACGTTCTTTGTTGTGAGGGAGTCTGATTATCTCAGTTAAAATATAGGTAGAATACCGATATGGAAGAAAACTGGTGCATGACGGCCTAACTAGTGATGTGATCTTTATTTTGTGGCTGTCTTTAAGTACGATTTATTCGAATGAATGACTTTACGCACATAGCGTGTAATTACCCATTGGAAGAACAAACCGTAGAACAAGACAATTCTGGACAACTTTAATATCCTATGGGCAAACATGTAATGTAAACGAAAATGTTATGGCATTATTTTCATGGCTCGTCCAACATTTTGCAATATAAGATAGTATCTCCGTGAAGAGAACAATCGTGCTATCTACTAAGACCGATTGGAGTCAAAGAACTTACGATGAAATTTAGTGTTACCGAACAAGGTTGGAAATGCAGCCAATTAGTCTCAACATTAATATAAATATCTTCTGTTTAATCAAACGCTTAAATCATTGTTTTACTATCTGTTTCATCCTACTGTTCAAATAATGTTCTTTAATGTTTTGTACATGTCCACAGACAGACGTAGCTGTTACGTTGTGTAATCAAAGCGCTGTGAGCGCTAATGGCCTGGCACTGTTGATAGCTGGAATGTGTATTTGCTTGCTTGGTATACGATATCTAGTGACTTGTTTGTAAACAAATAATCACATATATTGTATTCCCGTATCATGTCAGCGGTATTTTTACGATTAGTTATCGTGTGCAAATCTTGTACATTAGTGATTGTTGCTAATGAATAACATTATAACACTCACAGATAACTGTTTATTACACTATTTAGCAATGGGTCCTAAGCTGTGAACATGGAGCAGGAAGTGTCCTAACTACATGAGTGTATTGATTCACATCAAGTTAAATGTGACAAGTTTCATTAGTTGTAATTCGGAATTCATTCACTTTCGGCATCATGAACATTATGGGCGTCACAATACAGCGATTTATCGCAATACACTGGCAACATATTGCTGCATATTACTAGTTACATAGTCATCAACTGACCTGGTACGGCATGATATTTGGTGAGTAGAAATCTGAACCACAGGAGTGTCACTAATTCTTGAAGTAGTAGGGAAAAGACAAAAGAAGGGTGGTGGACTTGAGCTACTAAACTTAATTATGATCATTCATTCTAGAAACGTATCCGGGTGTTTACCAGGTAATTTGGCGACTATGTATTGAATTTACTCCACTTATTACCATGTTTGTTCACCAATAAACACAAGGGAAACAAACCGGAAACATACAAAAGACAACGATCTTCTTTTTAGCCAATCGAGATATGTCTTTCGATACTAACCCATCATTGCAAAATGCAAATTAATAATTAATGATGACACCATTTGTGACTTACATGACAGTCAATTTTAGCATGAATGTACACGGGCATCCAGAAAACAGGCCAAAATAGAACCAAGGATTCTAGAATTCCATGCGTTTCCTAACTCCTTCATTTATCGAAGCTATTGCTATCGACAGCATATGTATCAGGCCTGATTTATATCACAAGTCAACAATCAAAGGTTACGTAATTAAGCTAGCACTCAATATAATCTTAGTTTCTCTTAGGAGCAATTATTTCCTGTTTATAGCAGGTATGGCTGTTCAAGTTTTCGTTTGATATCTACATTGATCGAGGTTTAATTGTGAGAAGGGCAACTCTTGCCTTCTTATCGGACATGTTTACTTCCAACTTGACACTGAACTCTACTTCACTATTGTCTATACTGCATACAATGATTGAATTGCAATAAATACGGTTATCCCGTTATGACAACTAAACGTCATGGTAAACCAAAGGATTCCGCAATGCTCATAATAATCTTTTTTGAAACTTTGCATTGACATTCCAACTACAGTTCGTTTCTACGGATCATACTACGATGTCTTTTTATTACCCAATTGAATGAAATCATAGTATCAACATTCCAGCGGCGCAATAATTATGTTGTTTCGGAATGAAAGTTATTAATCATAACGCTTTAAGGAAACAATATTTCTTATAACTTTGACTAAGTAGGCCTTTCTAAATAATTGCTTAGCTTTTGTTAGATGTAGTTGAGGTGACCTGTGCTGAACTACTTGTCGCGTAGTAAATTACTCCGTTGAGAAATTGGGTCAAATGCATAGCATCTGAAAGGTAGCATATATACTAAGGATTTTGGCTAGAGCCCCAGGCCAAAAAACTGTGTGCTTTGAATAACGAATCCCACGACGAGTATCAACTACATCAGCATAATCACTACTTAATTCATGACTGTAGGGATACATCGATTAAGTGCGAGGCTTGGGTGTCGTCAAACAGGTTTAAAACCCAACATTTAAATTAATAGTACCTTCAATGTGAAAGTCGATTTCGCTTCTAATAATTTGGTATTATTGTGGCTGCTGTCAGAGATCTTCAAGAATGATTCACCATCTTTAGACATTTATTGCAAAATTTCCGAAATGATAAATTTGAAAAAAAACTTGGTCTAGACTCTAGTACGCTTTACCAACGTGCACATATCTGAAAATATTACAGAAGTTTGGAAATAATGTTACATTAATAAGTTAATCTAATTACCGGCAAGACGGCAAGACGACCTGGTGTTAATGTTGTCACCATTACAGACGGAATTGTGTTAATGACATTCAAATCGCATTATGGACCAGACTTTTCGAAAATAGTATAAATAATATTATTATATCTGCACATTTGTCATCTATATTGCTTTTGAATGTTATATGGAAATCAAGTCCGACAAAACGAAACTTAACTAGAGAGCTTGCTTTTGGAAAACACGTCTGTCCCCCCCCCCCCCCCCCGACGGCCATTACTCTGTCGAAAATAATCCGACCTAAAATGCTGACAATATGCACACCATTGTACCAATAATTAATATGAGCAGACAAACTCTGTGACATCCAGATGGACAGCACAGCATCAAAATGTCCCCCTACTACTATCTGTCTTAGAGACCCATTTTCCTTTGTAAAACATGCGTGTTCGTATTTTCATGTCTCCTCCAATAGCACTAGCATGACTTTGCTATTTGCATACCAGCGTTTTGTAAACCAATCAAATCTTACGTTAATCACTAAACCAAATTCTCTTCCATCGAACAACATTTGTAACCTTGACGCGGACTGTTCGTAAATACATTGTGAATCCGATGGATATTTACCGATAAAATGGTTGCAAATCTTGGAGAAATCATTATACAAAAGTGCTGACACAAATAGAAGTGCACCATAACTGTAACACAGTCCATATGTTGCTATACACATTTTCTATAGAAGTTTTCTCTTAAATGCACAAAGAAAACCTAACAGATTCTGGCACCTAACATTTCATTTAACTATCATCTTGGGAGGTGTTGTGAATCTGTTAGCATCTAATGTCTATTCAGAACAATCCAAGCGATTGCCACGGATCTTACGTAATTACAAAAAATAAGAACGGAAACATACACTGTCTGTAAGGACCTTTCGACATTTATCTTAGCATTGAAAGAAACGTCGTCTATGGCTTTTAGGTGGATTTTACGCACGTTGTGAGCTTAGCGGAGGAGTTCTTAGAGTTATGGTCAATTTATATTCTTACAATCTCTAATTGCCATTGTGACGGAGATTTCAATATGTCAATTATATACTACCAACAGTGTCTGACGCTCAACTGACTTTGTGTGACAACTGGCGATTCTTACCTTTTAAAGTGGAAATTTGCTGCACTTTCCTATAGTAGAGATAGGCTACAAGTGCTTTATATTAAGACATGTTTACCGTACCAAAAACGTTTTCGAAAACAGTGTCCAACTTTTAGGATTTCCGCAGAACCATTTAAACGGTCTTGACGACTTAATTGTTACTTGCGTAAGTTATTTGTAAAATTTGAAAGTTGTTCAGCGGTGTATTGTTGGAATTAAGATAAATTATAATGTATTGACTGTCTTGGGACGTCAAAATACTGTGTCATTACCCTTCCATGTACCGAAATTATTTGCGTGCGCTGAATCGGTCGCTCGTTGCTTTAGTGTGATGTAATAACCAGTCAGCTTCATGTTTGGCAACAATTGATATTTGCGTGTCCGTTCAAAGTTTAGTGGAAGAGATTAAGTTGTTACAGGCCACATACATAATACCGCAGGGAACCATAAGCCTTCAAAACATTAGGGAAAAGGGAAGCGAGAAACGGTCTCGCTGACATTCAAAAACATTTTAGGGGGCCAAAAAAGGGAACAGGTTTGAATAGAGGGAATACACCACGGAACAAGCCAAGAAAGTCAATAGCCATAGACAGAGAGGGAGAAAAAGAACATGAATACGATATCAAGTAAAGGAACTACACATGGGGAAATCAACCACATATCTAAACATAAACAGAAATAACACAAACTTAAAGAATTATCAATATCTTTAAAACCAATCTCTAAATCGAATTTGACGAATGACCGACGCTACTCATCAATGTATATAATGTGACTCACGTGAACAAAGTATGAATAAAAAAGATAGACTTCATCATGAACATGCTGTCGGCAAGTGAATTACACAACATTGTGATTAAGGGTGATGTATGGCTTCATAAAGAAAAAAAGTAACCATACTTGCAAAAACGAGCGATAATCATGGCAAATAATTTTAAGATGTTTCGTACCAACTTGCCTATTTAGTCATGTTTTTTAAATCGTGGCAATTATGTTCAAACACATCCTGTGCCAATCTACCTTTGGATTTCATTAACGCTAATTATCGTCACTAGTCGTAACAACATTTAACTCATTAAAGTCATGAAATATATCATGCATGCCAAAGTAAATGATTATTTACAAACTCGACACAATTATTTATGTTACGTTTTTCTCTCTAGAATTCTATATTGTCTTTTTAAAAGTATAGGTTAGTAAACTTTAAATGTACAAATATAAAGTCTAGACTAAACTAATTTATAATTTAACATATCATGCAAGGAACTATATCCGAAGTTCCTAAGTTATTTTTATACGATTGGATATATCTAGAGCAGCAATAATAATAGCAAGATCGTTATACAACATCACAATTTATTTAGAAGCGAAAAAGACTTGCACAATGAAAGTCACTATCACCAAACAGGGCCTTTGAGGAGTGGAGGGGTCACAAAGCAAAACTTAACAGGAAAGGTTCATGAAACAGCACAGGACATAACAAAACCTCAAAATATTGGTACTATCAATATAAATATTGGGTTAAAACCAATTTGCCAGATAGTCTCGCTTTTAATCGTTATATCCCTACAGTCATGGAATCGGTAATGAACTAGCTGATGTAATTGACACTCGGTGTGCGATGGATTCATTGTTCAAAGCGCATAGTTTTTACACAACGTAAACTTACTAATTAACAGCCACGCCAATCTGTGAATGTAAACAACAATTAAAGGACATTCTTTGAACAGTTAGATGAAATAGATAATTGAAGAGTGCGGAAATGATTAAAGCGTTTGATTAAACTGAACAAATGCACCGATTATGAGTCTAAGTGGCCACAGTTCTAACTTTGTTTGATACAATACTTGGAAAGTCCATTAACTCCAATGGGTCTACGTAGAAAGTCTGGTTGTTTTTTACAGATATAATATCTATTTGTGTCCTTCAGTGGTGCTAAATGATGTACGTGTCATGAGAATAGTAAACTTTCAGCACGAATGAATAGATGAAACATACAATGTTAATTCTGGCACATGATCCGAAGGCAATAAGTTCGGGCTAATTTTTCAACAGGTTTGATCACGATCTTCGCAATCCTTGCATTTAAACCAAGAAGCAGTCACCGAGAGTATTTACTATACGTTGTAAGAATTTGTTACACAGCGATGTAAAATAAATATTTTTAATCCGACGCTATTTAATAGAAAACTGTTTCACCAGCTTATGGTTTTCACTTTTGGCACTTTTTCTGTTCACCTCCATAGAGAAAATTAATGTAGGAAATAGTGTTTTTTTAATGATTGTTTACATGCTGTTTTTATTGTCAACGTATATGCCAAAATACGTAAAAAACATTATTATCCCTCGGTAAGGAAATATTACTAGATCTACGTAGATACTGTGAGTAGTAACACTTAAATTAATCATTTTCAAACAGAAGATACATATGGGTTTCAAACTCTCATTTAACATCTTTTAACAGTACCTGAATATTATATTAAATAAAAAATGAAAGTTCCATTTTCGATTCGTTTCTGGACAAAAATCTAACCCACATCAAGATAAAAATACCTTAAAACGGTAAAATATTTAGTGATAATATTTATCTTTCTGAATTACCACACCTTCCAGTTTTTTCATGCTCTACTTCTATTTGGTATATCCTTTTTTCACGTGTAGACAAATAGTTTAAGGTGCTTACTTGCCATTGAGTGAGTTTTCATAGTTTGAAAATAAATCTAATTTGTTGGAGTCAGAACTGTACTATGGCATTGTTGTAGTAATTGGACATGTACTTCGTTTCGTATCAGATCAGAGTGTTTTATGATTTTTATTAGATATTAGTATGATAGATACCTGAGGGTTGAGTAGAAACATATTTTGTCACTTTCCCGTGACGCCATGATGGAAAAAGCGACAGTTTATTACAAGTTTTGCAGTTTTACGAAATGGTGGCTGCTGAGATTAAGAACACAGTTGAACCTCACCAGAGACACGTCCTCTGGGAAATACAAATTTATGCTGCTGTTGAGTTGTTGCTCATGAAGTGATTAATTGGTACTAAATTTATTCCACTGGAAAATGTATCTTGTTGTTGGAAAGACGGCCGCTCTGGTGATGTTTCAGGGTATCTCTCAACTAGAAGAAAGTTAAAATCAGGGGCACCAAAATATTGAAATCAATGATCAAGTCGTGTTGATATCAGTCGGTAAATTTTATGTTGGAATAAGACAAAATGAGTTTTTGTAAACCCACATTGAAGCGTTTGTTGCGTATTGTCAATTAAGAACAAATCATTGAACGTTTACATACCATTTTTATATACGCGGAAACTTTGCCCCATCGTTGATAGCGTTATTACTTTGAATTAATGCATGTATTTCTAACATTACTCTTGCATTGCAAACGACATGCTAGAGATACCATATCTCACAATACACAAGTAATCTATCACCACAGGGTATAATATGACAAAACATGGGAAAACATACCAAATAATTAAATCAAAGAACCGAAAACCAGCGATATTTCTGCGTTAATATTTATAAGCTGTTATGTTTGACTAATAGCTTTAGTGAATCATACTATCTTCATTGAAGCGAATGATTTATTACATACTCACAATGTAACATGCATTTTTGCTAATATAATCAGTACTTCCAGATTGTTTGACAAATGCGAGTGGTTGGCTTGAAGAGCAGATGAGCAAATATTTAAGTTGGAGAATTGACTGCATTAACACCGTGTATGCGAGGCATACATACCTTACATAGTTTTAAGTCTAATGCAAAAGAGAACTAGTTGGACTATGGGCTTTCTTATTTTACTGTTTAACATTTTGTTTTAGCCATGCTTTCTAAGTCATAGTCTTAATTTCAGATTAAATTTCTATTAACTCCATATTTATATAATGTATGCCAAGCATATACATGTATATCTGTGACACAGTAAAGCTACGCTTATTTCAGTTCTGTGATAACGCTAATGCATATTTCAATTCTGTGATATTCCAGTAATGCGCTGCATTCAATTTTAACAGATGAACTAATTATCAGATCTCTGCGACAAAATATCTATAATATATTTATGATGTGTCTTCATATGTTAAAATGTTTTGAACAAGGACGACAAAGGAAATAAGAGATGTCCATTCGCTTTTTTGTGTGATATCATTTGTATATAATGTAGTTTACATGGACTAGTATATCATGCTTGTGTTTTATTATATCATATATGTCGCTATTTACTGCCATTAAATTATTTGCCATGATAATCGCTCGTATTTGCAAGATTTGGTTACCTTTTTCTTTAAGAAAACATACATCACATTTACTCACAAGATTGCGCAATACCTTTGGTGATTGCGTGTGCAGGTGGAGGTCTACCTTATGAAGTCATTCTTTGTTCACGTGGGTCACATTCTGGTTAATTGAATTGTCTATAAATCAGACTAGCGCCGTTGATGCGTCAACTTTGATTTAGAGTTTGGTTTAGAAGATATTCATAATATATTTTAAGTTTTCTCAAATTTGTTCAGACACGTAAATATCAATTGTTTCCAAAACAAAGCAGTCTTGTTGTTACATCACTCTATAAACTATGTCTTTGACAACATAAGATAAGAGCGACTGATTCAGCACTCGCAATAATAATTTCCATACATGGAGTGACATTCAGATAAATACTAGAGTGTTATCAAACTGTTCAGACGCACTTCTCCATACGTGTAAGAGCAATTCGCCTGTTCAAAGTTTAATGATAATAGTCAGTCAGAATGTCCCGAGTCGTTGCTGAATTCTTGGGCATTTATCTTTCGTTTATTCTGATGAACACTAATTTCAGTTAGATGCTGATTTCAATTGGCCAATTATACTTCCAACAGTGCCTGAAGCTCTCAACTGAAGTTGTGTGACATCTGAAGGTACTTATCTTTTCAAGTGGAAATTTGCTGTATTTTCCTTTAGTAGAGATATTCTACTAAAACATAATTCGCAAAGTGCTTTTGATATGTGAAAATGATTATCGCACCAAAAATGTTTTCGAAAAAATCTTTCCAAATTTTAGGGTTTCCGCAGAACCATTAACACGATCTCGACGACGAAATCGTAACTTGCGTAAGCAAATTCCCAAGTAATCAACAAGCTTTAACAGCACTCGGTTAATTTAGAACCACTTTATGCACTAGAAATTGTGCGCAAATAGAAAGCATAGTAATGAGTACACTCAGTAGATTGACACGCAAAATGAAACTCATTAAGATCATATATTTGCGGCACACATTTCTTTGTATTGTTATGTAACTTCCAACATCATATTCACACCCTTTTATTTCAGAAACTATTTCATACAAATACAAGAAATGCATTGATGCAAAGCATCCAAGGGCGCCGCAAAACTGGTGCACAATGTTTTGGAATAGCGTAATGGCGGCAAAATGTTTTGGAATAGTCCATTTTCATACTATCATTGGCGTGTATTCTTTTAAACACCGTAACTTGCATAAATATCCACGTTACAAGTACCAATGTTTTAATATTGATTTAAGTAAAGTGAAAATGAAGATTTTTATAATTAATTTTTTATTATTTTATCTTCGACACCTAACACACATGCTGTTTATGTAGAAGCGTCCTATTTTTCGGGGATCATCAAGTATCTATCATAAACATATCGTTTTAATTGTGTAAAAGACATTTATTCGACAATACAAATGCATTAAACATATTTTGTTTCTAAATCATAAAAATACAGAAAGTAACGTGTAATATTTACTGCAGTTTAACCCTTAATAAAAAAATAGATTCAGTTATAAATAGATGCCCCTACCATAGTCTAAAAAAATTCGTGATTCCATTAAAGGCCCCGCCCTCATGGGCGGCGCCAATAAATAATACGTTCTCCAGGGAGAAAGAAATATCAAGCCGACATTTATTTATGATTATATATTTGAAATACGCCAAAATAAAATTAATGTCGAT
The DNA here is from genome assembly GCA_032209605.1 of Mactromeris polynyma. NCBI lineage: Eukaryota > Metazoa > Mollusca > Bivalvia > Venerida > Mactridae > Mactromeris > Mactromeris polynyma. Next base: position 13,886,555 of record JASFXZ010000014.1, on the reverse strand, counting down.
GTAGATCTATGTATTTACGTCAATTTATGTATAATTACATTTGTACATATACCGTTTCTAGAGACGCGTTTAAACAAGATCGTTATAACGTGTGTTTTTGGTTGTCTTTACATGCAATGGTATTCATAATGATGTTCACGTGGGGATATGTGACTATCAATGCAATTATTATTGCGACACCCATAGCTCTCGCTTTTAGTGAAATTAGAATAGAATGTTTACTGAGTTGCGTAACGACTAGACTCCTTATTGACTACCGATATTTGAATGTCTGATGAACTTACAGATGTATCTGGTCTATCTGAACGCAAGATATTTGATGGGGCCTCATCCAATGTTGTTGCTACGTGGGCTAAGACATATTTAGAACTAACAATTACTAAAACAATAGTTTTGTGTTGTTCCATGATAATGTTTATCATGTTTGTTTAGGTTAAAACATGAACAAAATATAAGCACACACTTATTTTAAGATAGTGTATATACTTCAGATGTAAATAGAGGCTATAACTGCAATAATTGGACGACACACTTTATGGTTCGATATCAGTTTTATTATAATATGTAATGAACATCTTTAAAACAAATCTATGGATCGAATTTGACGGATTTCCAGAGTACGTCCGGTTAGACGCTTCGATGAATTGAATGTAACTCAGCTGAATACAGCATGACTAAAGAAGGATGACCATCTCAGGAATATGCATTATTATGCAACTTTATGATTGAAGGTAAAGTACGGCTTCATAAAGGAAACAAGAAATGTATAGAAAAATGATGGTCGGCGCAATTTGAAGATGAAGATGTGTTGTGCAATGTAAAACATTGCCGAGATGTTACGAATGCTGGTCTCTCCAGATCCAAAATGTTTGACTTCCGTCCGTAAATTCCGGTAAGGTAACATACCCCTTATCGAAAGGTTAACCAATCCGCGTCAGTTTACATGCGTTGTTTGGTTGAATAGAAGTTGGTTTAGTGGTTAACGCAGGATTTGATTGAACACTGATATGCAAATAAAAAAGCCATGTTAGTACGGCGGCGCCGAAAAAGTGACCATATCAATTTAAGATGTTTTAACCCAAAACTTCTGAAAACTTCACAACAACAATGGTTTTAGTTAATTCTCCGTGTTAAATACTTTCATGTATACTGTTCAAATCAACCATTATTGTTTGTCACACAACCTGTTAATACTGATTGTATTCGCGACATTGCATTCAAAGTTCGTATATGATAAATCATTCACAGGAGATATAATAGAATATAATAGAACAATTCTCTAAAGTCATGAATCAAACATAACAGCTTCCTGTAGCCCACATATTAATATTAATGCACATTCCAGACATGGTTAATTGTCGGTTCTTACGTAGGACGGATTATTTTGTACTTTTTTTTCGTGCAGCCGTACTAACATGGCTTTGCTATTTGCATATCAGTGTTGTGTAAACCAATCAAATCTTACGTTAACCACTAAACCAACTTCTCCTTAAACGAACAATGTGTGTTACCTTGACGCGGATTGGTTGACCTTTCGATAAGGGGTACGTTACTATACCGATATCCTATGTTAACATCTCGGCATTTTTTTATGTTGCACAACAAATCTTAACCTTCAAATTGCGCCGAACATCTTTTTTCAAGATATTTCTTTTTAAGTTTAGTCATGTTTTAAGCTGATATGATAGATTACACGTGTATGTCCCCTTTTTAATAATTTTATCACATCAGTCAAAAATATCGAATGACGAGGAGGGTGAAAGTACGGGTTAACAACCTTTGGAAAGTACGAGTAGTAAGAATCGAGGTTGATATTATTTCCACAGGTTGATATTGACTCTTCTGACACCCTCGTGGCCAAGTGATATTTGTTTTATTATACAGAATCACGCTGAAGAAAACTTTGTCATACATATTACATGTGATTTAAGAAATTCTTTGACTGTGTAGCTACTGTCATTATTGCTAACACGCGAAGAGCGTACTGTAACTTAGAAACGTTCTAAAAATAATACAATTCTTGGAATCCTAGGTGCTTTGAACGTTGAAGTGCCGTCTGAATTCGCAGGTACTAATTAACTTCTCAAATAATCGATTTAATACCCTCAATTAGATAGCGGGTGATATAACCATGTAACCAAATGATTTAACGCCCACATGGTCTGTTGGAATCTTTGAGTTGTCACGTGAGGTATGATAATATTATATTTCGATAGTGTGTGATATCTGGTACGGCGTTTGCAATTCAAGAGTAATGTTACGATGCTATGAATAATTATCCTAGTTATAGTTACAACATGGTTTCTATGTTATTTAAGTGTTCAAAGATTGTTTCCTCATTGAAAATATTCTACGTTTTAGGATTGTTTAATTTTGTCTGGTCTCAGCATAATACTGTTTCAGTTAAGTGTATCACTTGGAAATGTTTGTGAATTTCACGAATTCAAGACAGTCGCGACAATATCAGTGGTGTCAATTTCCTCGTCACGGAAGTTCATGTTTACATATTTGGCTATTCAATGTAATAATACTAATTTCGGCGATTCACAAAACTATCCGCTCCCGAAACGTCTGAAATCGCCGATTCGCAAACGTTTTGACTCTCGAAGATGCCAACCTGTACAATAGTTCATGATTATCTCCATTTACTTACTTCCTTTGTCATCAGTGTCTGAAGTTCGCCCCTTTTCTCATTGTCAATTGTATAATGTGTCAATAGTCACTAAGTATATTACAGTTTACAGAAAATTTCGTTTTCAATATACCCACAGCTTAAAAGTAAACCACATGCGTAGAAGGGAGGGCCACATTCACAAAACTGAACTTCCCCAGACACACCAAGGCAAAAGGTAGGAGGCACACACAAGAGGGACACCAACAATGTCAGTTTTGAGAATTTTACAGAGCTTGGGAACCCTTTTAAGTATCTTTGTTGGTTAAGATTTTTGTTCGACTAGGAGTTATAAGATTAAGCGTGACTCTTCAATTCATAATCAGACAGAGACAGCCACAGTATCGACACGTAGTAATAAGTATTTAATACGGTAATTGTACCGTATAAAGTCACTACGGTTATGGCAGTAGATTCTTGTTTTTGAATACTTCTCAACAATAAAAACAGCATGTGAACAATTATTATAAATACAACCATTTACGATCTGAATTCTCCCTATGGCAATGACCAGACAAAATACTGCGGCAAGAGTTAGAAACATAAGCTGCCATCAATGTACTCTTCTGTTTCTGGTATTTTCAGAGTATACTTATTAATATTACATCGATCTTAAAACAAGTTCTTACACAATATACTAATCACTTTAGATTAACTCTTCCTTGGTTACTAACACGTACACGCGGTAAATGCAGGGAATGTGATAGTTGTTATCAACTTATGAAGTCCCGACCAACGCAGGACTCGAACTCGCGAACTTCGGATTCAAAGTCTGAATTCTTATAGATCTTTGTAATGTTCAGTTGTCAGTGACTTTTGATCACACGTTTTATTACCAGAGTCTTTGTCCAATCTTGATTATATTTTAGATTTGATATTTGAGATTTTGCTCAGTTTGAAATACGACAAATTTTGTAATTGTATATTAAAATGTATTTATTCTGATAGATAATTATGACAATACTAGAATGCTGAGTAGAAGGTTTTTTTTTAGTTAACTTTAATCAACTATATATTAGGTTAGATTTTTCGTGTTCCTCAAAACATGACAATTTTACTACTGAAACTAGAGTGGATGTATGATGTCATCAGAAATAATATAAGAAATGGACTTTCTATAAAGATGTCCCGTTGTGTTATATAATTAATTATTGCTGCCGCATGTCGACCTTTTCAAGGCTCGTAATTTTAGCATATGGCAAATTGAGCAATGTGCTAGCACAATGCGTTCATTGGTATCAGCCATGACATTTATATCTTATAACCATCAGAGGGATCTTGAATGGAAAGCGGGCAATATTTCAGACGACTTCTGACGTGTTTTGGTGAACAGTTAGGGAAAGTGTTGCGATCCTAAGAAATCATATTTTAGGTAAAACGCTCATTGATTATTGTATAATCCTCTCGTGTAGAAATTACATCATTTATAATGGTGCATTTCACTCTAACATTCCTATTTTATCGCTGTCTATTCTACTTTAAATAACTGATTTATAAGTTCAGTTAATGCATTAATGGGTTCCTGAAAAGCCAATAAATTAACCTACGTACGTATTTAGTCTTGCGATCAATTGCACAATTATTACCCAGGATGCACAGGGCAATGCCATTGTACTTGGCAGAGTAAGTGTGATGTTCTAAAATAATTTAATCGTTTTTGTTGTACAAATTATTTTGTTATTTCGATCTTGTAATTAATTTTCACCGAAGCACGCAACTTAACACCCGACAGTAGATGAGTTATTGCGGCATTTAAGTGTACATTTGTACAATTTCAGCATTAAGCAAACCTTTTTAAACCAACGAAACTATCCAAATTACGATTACAAACCAATCCAAAAAGTAAATTTGAAGACACTCTAAGAAGACATAAATAAAAGTTCGCCCGAAAGGATGGCGGTAATGGCAGTTTTATTATTGCACAACTTAATCGCCCACTGTAATTAAAGGGTGTCTAGTTAATGGACTTAATTCCGTCTCATAATTTCACCCTCTTATGTAAAATAGCTTAGAATTACACCGCTGATGGTGACAGTGATCTTAAAGCAGTGAAGCATTAAAGCCATGGCATTTCTATGTAAGTAATGCATGTACAAATTAGTTTTTTTAAAACGACAAAATATTTATTCCTCCGAAATTGGCATATAATGTTTTGCTTACAAATAAGAAATGTAATTTCTGAATGTCTTCGAAGACACTTCACTGTCAGAATTTATTGAATGTGACGCTTTCTGACCGAAAACACGTATGAAAAACTTTTTTGTGCTATGGAAGAAAGTTGTGACAAGGAACGCTACATACAAAAACAATAATTGCTCCACACCCAGACCCCAGGGAAACACCAACTTACAAAACATAACGTATTGAGGAGGAGCAGCGATAAACAGGTATTGGAATGTGGAAACAAAAGTTTGTCTGGCTGACTATCAAATAACTATTCAGAATACAAGACGACAACAAGGTGAAAAGAGATTGAATGGATGGAATAACACCACAGTACACGTCAAGAAAGGCCATTGGCCGAAAGACGGTGAAAGAGAAGAACAGACATGAATATTATATCAAATCAAGAAACTGTCGTGTGGGAAGGGAAACTACACATACATATAAAACTGGTTAGAAATTAGAACCACCAGTCATTCCTGCACCCAGTAACTAAATTATTCATATCGAGAGAATCACAAATATAACAACATATATAACCTAATATAAAGGCAACAAACAAAGTAAGTTATTAACTAGTCATAACCTTAAACAACTGGTGACAGGGATGGGAAGTTAACAAAAAGGCAAATAGAAAAACAATATAAAATAATATACTGAGAAGACAAAGAAAATTACGTCTAGACTAAGGAAGGATTAAGAGATGGTATGAAACAGTCACCCGGAAAGATTTTTTCGTTGATACTGTAAACTTACATTATAATAACATCATTCACAATCAAAACGCTTATTTTAATAAATCATCACAGAGTCGTGAGTATTTCTCTTTAAGGCCACAGAAAATCCCTACTCTCGTTTTAATATCTTACAATGTCTTCATTCGGTTCCGAAAAAATGACAGAAAGTCGTTTAGTTAAAAGCAATGTGTGTGGTTTGAATCGATCACACAGCCGCCCGAGATAAGTGACACAGCTTGAAACTAATGGTCGGGTATTATCCTTACATATTCAAACTGTATGACTGTTTGTGGTTATACGTTAAGTACCATGAAATGTTTCAGACATTGCGCATTGAAGATGTTTCTCTTTTTTTTAAAATTATTTTAATATATAAGTCATAACACTGATGTCTTCTACTGAAAAAGGGAAAGTTAGATCACACATATATCGATCAAGACTATTGACGGATACCCATGGCTGACTAGTTCGTTTCACTGCGCTCGCCACTGGAGAGTAACGTAATCAAAATTGGTCGTGGGTAACTGGAGACGGATACAGATATATAGAACTTCAGATTCTGTACATGTTGACGAGTCATGAAAAGGATATTTGATCCAAAGTCCTTCATGCTCACAAAAAAAACAGATACATAATTGATTACATTGTTTGATGAAATCTTTCAATGTATACAAATCATGTATTTCTTTGACAACCGCTTGCTAAAGTAACGACAAACATGCTCCCTCAATGACAAGTTTGATACAGAAGTGAGACCAGTAGTAGGGTGTTGAATAATGAAATATGGAATTTCACCGGTTCATCATCAAATAATGTAATAAAACACTGAATGTTAGGACACACACACTCAGTGAGATGCCGATTCTGGCTTTAGATGAGAGGTTGTTGCTCTAGAGTGAGTTGACATGATAGGAAGGAATAATTGATAATGTTGTTGTAGCTGTAACAGCAGTAGCAATATAGCTGTTCTAACTGCAAGCAATACTGGTAGTCATACTGTTGTAACTATCCCGCAGCGAACACTGGCATGGCATTGTTGTACTGTGCAGCCGTGAATATTATATATGGCAATGGGAATAATGTTGATGCTTGTTTATATTGCCGACATGTTGTTGTTTTTTTGGGGGGGATTGGAAATTAATTGTGAGAATGTACTCTCTTCCATACTGCATGCATTGATACTTCAGTTTCGATATTAGACATTTTAAACTTTGAACAATTTAGTACACATTTACAGTTGACACAATGAGCAGGACGACTGTTCAGACTGCTGTCTTTATATTAGTAGCAGTATTATTGCTATTGTACCGCTAACAGTAGTATATAGCAGTAATTCTGATGTTCATGCCATTACTACGAATGACGGGTGGTGACATTCACATTTCATAATTTCTCACCTGGGCAAGTCACGATTTTAACTTCTAGAATTCACGACTTCAACTTCCCGAATTCAATATTTCCTAGGAGAGAAGAAATGAAGTGTGTAGTTCAGTTTTATGACAATTTATGAATTTTAAAGGAAAGACAACAACGTATGTTATGTCTGCCTGGGAGGAGCGGGATAATAAAAGAACTGGTTCCTGGGATTTATCATAGTTATCAATATTTATTCAAATAATCGTGTGTCCTGGAAGTTTCTTCTTACAATATTTAAATACGGTGTTGCATTTTTGCCATGGCTGCGTAGTATTCATGCCGTCGTGATTTTAGAGCTACGCGTCAACATCAAACTAAATTTGCCTCGTCGATAATCAGCTTTTGTCTCGCAAGTTCGTCAATAAGACAAGGCGGAATATTCCACCAGACCAGAATAAGTCTTATAAGCATGTTTATTATATGTCTTTCGACTTTAAAGTATTATTGTATTAAAATGATATGGCTCTGCCTTATAACATTTACTTCTCTCCATTGGAATATAAATATATATAATTATACTTTTAATATACCTTGTAAGTTTGTCATACTAATATCATGTATGTACATTCTGGAAGTTGTTTTATAGAAATACAAGCAGTCGTTTTAAATGTGGATATTACGTGTTAGCGGGCTCAATCGTGTGAGATCAACCAGACGCATCTGACAGAATAATATGTAGCAGAAAGTTTCTTGCCTTCAAAATGTATTTCGTTTGAACAGAGACAGTGTAGAAAATATTTTGAGATGTTATATTATTATAGACATTTTCAGTATGCAAAGATGGTTATATGTAGTATTGGAGAAGAACAAATACAACACGTGCTCCCTGCGCATTTGGTCCATTCATACAATATTGAAATTAAACCTTGTTTTACTCCTTGATTGAAGGAAAACCATTTGCATTGAAGCAAAAACAATATTTTTCACAGCAAACTTGAAGAACAAACCACTCGCAGTGAAGCAACATAAGATATTGCTTCAATCCAAACTTGAAGAACAAACCACTCGTAGTGAAGCAACATATTAAGAGCTTGCTTCAATCCAAACTTGAAGAACAAACCACTCGCAGTGAAGCAACATAAGATATTGCTTCAATCCAAACTTGAAGAACAAACCACTCGCAGTGAAGCAACATAAGAGCTTGCTTCAATCCAAACTTGAAGAACAAACCACTCGCAGTGAAGCAACATAAGAGCTTGTTTTAATCCAAATTTGAAGAATAAATTACTTGCATCAGTATGCTACACTCCAAACTTGAAGAGCAAACAACTTGCGTGCAATGATGCAACAAATCCTGATATATTTGATTAAGTTAACCTAACTAGTTGTTGATACATGTATCGGTTTGTCGCCTAACAAGATCCATAGCGTGACTATCTTGAATTTGCGATAAAGGCGTCGGCTGATGTTCCTTATACCTACACCAAAAGAAATGACAGAAAAATTACGCGTTGCCACGTTTTTCAAAGAGCTAACCATTGGTTGAACAGCTGTCCCACAACCCAAGCGATGCTAAGATTAAAGCGAGGCTAATATTAAAGCGAGGCTCAGACACTCGTGTTTCCCTGATACAGGATGCCAAGACAAGCATATGCAGACAGTATTGAACATTTTTATTGCATTACGTCAATGGGTCACTGTAAAGAGAATAGAAATATTACGCTTGTAAGACGAACAAGGGTTCAGCGAGGCACGATTCGGCTTTCTTACCAAGGTCAGTCTTGCATACAATGAATTTTGGAATCTACCATAATGGTTTCTCTCAAGGCTTCGGTTGATGAAAGTTCCTTATATTGAATTACAAAATGTATTCTAAATATGAAGTATTTCGTTGAATACTCCTAAAATTGCATCAAACTTGCCAAATAATCAACTTTACAAGTGCTTAGATTGTTAAAATATAATTTTATTATGTTTAGAGCGTCCTTGCAACTTTAATTGATAAAGTAGTTGATGAAATCTTCGATGTTAATTTAAATGGTTTGAATTGCCGAATATGCAAAGGCGAATTCCAGTTAGGCCAAAAGCAATTAGAAATGCATATCCAGTTCGTATTTTATTGCGCATCCGTTTCACTATAACAGCATTTTCGAAGATGAGGTACCATGAACTCGTGAAAGTAATGGAGATATGTTGTCTTATAAATTGCATGACAGTGCTTTTAAGAGAGAAACAACACAATGCAAGACCAATTTAAACAACGAAAGTGCATCTAGCAAATCGATCAGAACACAATACATATATCAACTACAGAATGTACGTACTTAATTCCATTCTGTTGTATAAAGAATTACCAATTTCAAGTTAAATATAATGTTAGATACACTATTCACGTTCAATGCCGTGTTTGCTTATATAATGCGAGAGGATTAGTCAGCATATCTTCGAAGGTGGCTACTTTTGTTTCTTACGAGCCCCTACCATAAATCCATTAATGTGTATGTTTACAAGTTTTTAATATATCTTTACAAAATGAGTACATATCAAACACATAAAGTAGATTTGTTTTCAAATTTAAAATTTCGTCAGAGTCTGACGTATTCCCGGGCAGCCGTAAATAAGCAAACTATCAACTCTAATATTAATATGTCGTTAATAAAATTAAACATATGCTTTTCAAGTCGCTCTGTTATTTTTGCCTTTTTCGCTTTTAACACCAATTACTTGCCATTAACTTCACTTTATAAACCATTAAACTACTATGTCTTGAAATAAATAAGCATGAAAGCTGCATTAGAGCAGTATTATATTTAATGTACTTGATATATATTTAAAAAATATTTGATAAGAATTACACTCTTGTCGACAGATGCTGAATTTGGACAAACTTTGCAATAAATACGACTGTCTTCGGATCCACTGTGATGTCACTGAAGAATAGAAAATCCTCTCCGATTCAGCAGAATGTTTAAGTGAAGTCACAGAAAATCTCTACTTCGTTTTTATGTCCAAACATCGGCTATTTTCGGTTAAGAACAACGTAATTATCGAACCTAACAAAATGTCTTCTTGTGGATTGAAAAAAAACATTTCCGGTGGTTTGAAGCTACCATATAGCCATCAGAGAAAAGGTCGTGCAGCTTTAAAAAGTCATGTTGTTTTATCTATACCAAATTTTATTTGTACGTGTATTTTGTAAATAATAGACACATTCCACAATATTCATGGTAGACCACTGGACGTTTTTAAAAAAAGATGTAAAGTATATTGTAAAAAACACAGTTCATAAATAGATTTTGACTAAAACAGTTGGATTTCCATATTAACGTTCTAATGATGAAATCTTAGTTAGCAAAGTATACAAACATTCGCCAAAGGATATATGGACAAGTAAACAACATAAGCCAGGATTATATTGAATTAGGCAATATTGATATTTGATGAAGTTAGACACCGTTGATATCCATAAAAAGCAAAGACAATGTCAATCGAGAGGACGACAGCATGCCAAGCTCCCAGCATGAATAACTCCGGTGTACTCCGACATTGGACTTAAATCACATGACTGTCTGAACTAAAAGGCATTCTAACTGTGGTGTCATTTTGTGTGACAATAATGTTTTGTATTTGACAGCTTTTATCGAAGTGCAGATTCCTGGAACGAAAAGGCCCTTGTTTGTTGAAAGTATCTGTAGTTATAGTACGTAAGAAATACTATAATGTTGGACTCAGTTTTACTGTTAGAGTGGCATACCATTTATATGTAATAAATACAGTAAAACATCAGTAAAAAGACCAACCCAGGGACCCTTGAAAACAGGTCTTAATATTGAGGTGGTCTTAATATTGAGGTTGAATAAAGAGTGGAACAGTCAAAATGGACTTGAAGTGTGGTTGTTATATTGAGGTGGTCTTATTATTAAGGTGGTCTTCATGTGAGGTTTTACTTTATATGTAAATAAACGTTTTGCATGTTTGATAAGGAATGGTATCCTGCTGATGCAAATATTCCATTTCACTGAATTTGACATATTATGCAAAATAAGTAAGTAATTTAACTCCTAGCTGTCTTGGAAGATACTGTTCCTGTTCATTACCAAAGCGATTGATTTGAAAATTGTCTTCGATATGTCGAGACTTTTATTTTAGGTCGAAAAAAGTCCCTACCAGATGTTGTTTTGTCCATTACATTAATAGATTTGAGCAAAGTTGAGCTGTAACAGATATTTTATTATGTCATCTACGACAGCTTGTAAGGTAACAGAGTATACAATTAACCTTAATGTCTAGTTGGCTTGCTGAGAATATAATTTTTAGGAGAACAACAACATAATTTTCAATATAAGTTTCGCTTTGAGCGTATTAATAAACAAAATACAAGGCTATAAACTAAACAACTTTCTAAAACAATTATTGTATTTCTACATGTCGAGTAAACGTCAAAATACTTTCTAGAAATTTACAACACTTACAGAATACTATTTTGTGAACTGGGACCAATGTTTTCTGTTGTAAATAGGTCACAGGGTGTAAATGTTCAACGAATTCAAAACATGCCATACTTTTGAAATGTAATTGTTTTACGACATCATTCCATTTCCCAAAAGTATGGAAATATATTCAATAAAAGTTTTAAAGTTATAAAAGCTCATGCGACCCATACGATTACAAAGGAGTTGAAATTGAATTTTCAATATAATAAGACTAAATATCAGGGAAATGTATCTGTTTGATATTGCTTTATAATGATGTTCATTTTTATAAAAACTGTTCTTCTTTTATAAAACATTTTCTCACCGCTTCATAAATTCTTGAGATCTTTATGTACTTTTGGGACATTTTAAGAATGGGTTGACGTTATAAAATGTATATAGCGATATTATAGTATGTTTTGATTTTACTGAAACTTTTATATAATTTTTTTCCTAAGCTATGTATTTTCTTTTAAATCGCGATTAATTTCAAAAATTGTTAACATAAGATTTTAAGAATTGGTAAATTTGTTTTATTGTTCTGATCGGGTTAACGGACGTTTTTCAACAATTTTAGTTACATACGGCGGTCAGTTTACTTAACCCATTTTCGTGAATAACCAATACTAAACAGCCCTTCCCCAAGCAGCTGACTGTGTCTCCACATGGATCAGAGGTGGAGGACAAAAGACCGTAGCCAAATGTCACGGAAAGACATGACCTGGGAATCGAACTCGGACCTCACGGGTGACAGCCTAGCGCGCTAACCATTGAGCAAACAAGACGAATTGCATTTAAAAAATGAAAACCGGTACGTTGCAACGTCTCCATAGCGGCCCACTCTTAAGCAACATCATCTGTAGAGCGGCCCTCTCTTGAACAACAACCTCAACAGAGCGGCCCTTTATTGAGCAACAACATCTTCATAGTGGCCCTCTCTTGAGCAACATCCTCTCCTGAGCGGCCCTTTCTTGAACTACAACCATTTCAGAGCGACCCTCTCTTGAGCAACAACCTCTCCATAGCGACCCTCTCTTGAGCAACAACCTCTTCAGAGCGGCACTTTGTTGAGCAACAACCTCTCTTCAACTGGATTTTTACAATATCATCAAAATGTTCTGCCGCAAGAATTAATTGAATGTGACAGTTTTGACATGACATGACTTTTTTATTGCAGGCTTACTACCACCTGACGCCATTTCCTGTAGAGTCTACGTGCTAAAAACGATGAATTAGAAAATCCTCTCTGATTTGTCAGATTTTCTTCTTTATGTCACAGAAATTCTTAAAATAGTATTTTAGTAAATTTAAATGCAGTTCGCATGTCTCCATAAGAGAAATGAGGTTAAATTGACATGCAACATTTGTTCATATGAAACATAAAAACGCCGTTCATTTCGTTTGCACACGCCGACCATTAATCATATTGCGATCCAAGAAATGCATTCAGGAATCAAAAACAAAATTCATTGCTAGGAAACGAAATTGAACCAGTAGAAAAAATCAGACCATGTTTGATAGAACAAATTGTCAGAAGTCACAATTCAGACACTGTGTGTGTAAATTTCCAGCATCAAACGTAATGTTAAAGTTGTGGGGTATATGAAAACAATTATACATGTATGTTGATTTGACGATCAGGAAACTTTTTGTAAAACCATAACAATTGTCTAGCTCCATTTATAAGGAGGTACAATTCAAATAAAACACATTTGCGCATGTTTTACATGTATCACGTATTGGTGTCGAAAAGAGTTTACGTTCAGTAAGACACATTTCAATCAGGAGGAAACAGAACGCAATACGAAACATGTAGGTTTAAATACACCCGTCAATCTTTAAACTGAAAATAGGTAATACAATACCAAGCATTTCCTTACCTAGTGTTGTTGGGGGATCCGCCAGCATTTTCTGAGTACAATGTGTCTTTAATTCAGTCAATATTTGCAACAACCGGTCAGGTAGGTATGCTTTCTTTCCAACATAACCATCACCAGCACTGTTCTGTTCTAGAATGTCCAGATCTGGATAAAAGCCTGACTTATCGTGTGTTCCATTGTATGCTTCATCTGCTTTCACTGAATCGTTCACTACCCGATCACCCTCCATAGTTTTTTTATAATCCCTTGTCACTCAGTATTTTCAATATTGCTTGAACATTTGAATAAAAACACCTGCAGTTATTGTAATATCATTCAAGCAGTTTAAAAACAACAACAATTGTTTCCTGTGGTAAAAAATATCGTGTTGTTTATTTGGACAAAATTCTTTGTTTTAAATATATATGAAAGTCCTCTTTTGCGTCTTTGAATATAATCATAGTACTTTGTTTAAAACAGCAATGGAATACTGAATTAGAATGAAATTAAATATATTCACGATATTTATCAAATCATTCTGTGTTACAAGCAACATACATCACCACATAGTTTTGTCATTATACTGACTGTATTAGCATTAACAACACACGTTTTCATATACATTTCTTCAGTCGTTTAGCGATAATTCCAGCAATGCTGGGAGATATTGGAGAACTAAACACATCCGATGTAGTTTCTCCCTTCCCTACTTTCGTTATTATGTTGGCGATAGTATTTCAAATCCCAATAATTAGGGCTATGATAACTTGGTTTAGTCTCTTAATTACTTCGTCAGAAAATTCTGGTCACCCATTTCTAGTTAGAAACACTTAAGCATGAACTTTATTTCACTTTTAGCAGGAATTCAGCAATCAGTTATCTGTTTTATTGCATTCAATAATCAGTATCTCGAGGGTTCAACACAAGACTATATGTTTATATAGGAGTTACGAACCCTCGATATATATACACTCACCCAAAGGACTATGTCATCATATTTAAATTTGATATTATTTTCTTAACTGTACTAAATGTTATGAAAATTCAGATTTCTGATCATATAGTATTATTTTTCAAAAACCTTTCGCAAATTTTTATTCTATGTTTTAAAAGTGCAGCCATTCGGAACAAATGATCGAATTTCGGTATTTTTGACTTGGTGCTTTTACTTGGCTGTCTTTCACATTATTTCTTTTTCTTATTGCATTGTTTTGTATTACAGTCGTTAAAAAACATTATGTTGTGAGTGAAAAATGGTCCCAAAAAATATGAGAGGGCTACTTGTCTACTAAAATTATGAAAAATAGTATGCCCTTTCATAAATGTGGCTAAAAATGCATTTCCTGTAGGACTAGAAATAAAATATTTTGTCCTCTTAAAGATAACTAATTGAATCTAACAACGGCGTTATTTATATGAGCTTGTTACACGAGATTTCCACGTGGATCGAAGTAATAATTGTAAATTTTAAAAGACCGGAAGAGGAACCGGAAGTGTCCGCGCCCTTCGTCTCGACACCAGTTAAGGGGACTCGTGTAATGCTGCAACTAGGCAGAACATAAAAAACATAGGTGCCTAGCACACGCTCGGTTATTAATTACATAGAGCACATTTCTATCTTTTTTGCATACGAACTTGAACTTTTATTAAAATTATTAGTTATATTTTGATTCTGTAAACTGTTTATTTGCTGAACCTCATATTTAAGCACTACTTTTTTGTTATCTGTGTGATTTCATTGTGTTTTTTTCTACTACAATGACCATAAATTTCCAACCCCTCATTCGTCTTTTCGGAATCAAGTAAACCCAAAGTGATGCGTCAGAACTTTGAGTGAGTGTATATACGAACGTTTAGATATACTCTAGTACATTACCTCCGTTATTCTAAGTACTTATAAATGCTATACATTAAATGTGTTAGCTGTACATTATTTTCCCTCGCCATTTATTCCTATATCATGTGAACATGCGTACCTTATAATTATGCTTCATATGTGTTTTCCCTACCTTAGTAATACATTGTCAAGTTTAACATCAAATATGGTAGATAAAATGTACAGAGGCATCTATAAGAATGATGTATACCGGTAAAATAAACATGTATTCGTGATTTTTTTAAAGAAATATTGCATATATTACTGGTACATGTACATCGTTTTTCATGATTAAACAAAATGTATACGTATTTATATAACTTGTAATTGGGAATCATAGGCATAATGCCTTAATTTCTAAATAAAATATCAAATAAAGTTAATTAGTATTTATTTCATTCGCATCCACAATTATTTTAGATAGAGAGCTTCATAGCGAGTAAGAATAACCATTCATGATGTGTTAAATTCTTACAAGTTGTAGTTAATCACACGCATATTCAGAAAGGCAACTTTATGCGACTTATTCACAAATTTTGAACACTAAAATCTCCTTCGAACCTATCAGATACTCGCTTTATGATTTCTATTTCGTCATTTTAATAACAAAGTCTCTAATGTTCGCATTTTTGCATTTTTCTAAAATTATTTTTTCAATTCATTTTCTTTGTATTATGCTAAACACTTTAACAAAATCCATTTACCGTTGCCACTACACCAAATGAAACATTAAAAAAAAATCAGCTTAAAATACAATCCACCCAGTTTTCGGTATAACTGATCGTATCAACGCGTTTCTTTTTTCTACTTGTATTTGTATTTTGTGCATGTGAAATATTTATCCATCTGAACAAACACTTAACTCTTCTCAAGTGTAACGAAGTAAATTGTTCATGAAAGTTTGAGACCAAAATAAATATTGCGAATAAGCCTGTATCAATACAACAATCACATTATAAACATTAGACTAACGATCAGCATTTTTCTCCACTACATCTATTTATCTACATACAGGGTGTCCCATAATATATGTTACCATTTTAAATAGTAATATTTCTATTTTAGTGTTTATAACTCCTGAAAAAAATGATACTACTAATTTGTATATATAATAAAGTTTTATTTGGCATGCTTAATGTAAAAAATATTTTTACGCTTACACAATCCTTTTTGGGTTTACAATTACAGTACATGTTCTAAATGACGTCCATTTTGTACAATAACGACGTCACATCGTTTGTTTAAATAACTAATTACAGCTTGGCATGTTTCATTGTTTATCTGTCTGATTTCCCGCCTGAGGTTCACCTTAAGTTCTTCCATAGTTTTTGGGGAAGAATTGTACGCCCTGTCCTTTAAGTATCACCACAGGTAAAAATCTAATGTACTCAAATTTGGTGAGTGTGGTGGCCACTCGTTGTTAGTCCTGAATGAAATGAACCTCACTCACAATCTACAAATGTCTACTGTAACTTATCAACCACGATGGTTGCTGTGTGCGGGGTAGTCCCATCATGCTGGAACCATATCTGAGTAATATCGATAACCCTCCAACATAGTGCTGTCACGAATTTGCATTTGACTATATTTAGATATCGCACATTGTTGATGGTTTCAACGTGTCCGTCTTCATCGTCAACAATAATGGGCCAATTACGCCTTGTGAACTCGTAGCGGCCAAACTTCAATCTTTTTACTGTGCAAGGGGATTTCAAGATAATTGTCTGGTTTTTCTGTTCCCAAATAACGACAGTATTTCTTATTAAATGCAGAATTTAGATAAAAGTGGGCTTCACCAGAAAACGAAAGAACATTAACAATATCTGAGTTTTCATATATCCCGTGGGCAAAACTTGTGACGACGCCATATTGAATAACAACTGACGTCATGTGACGTCATTTCCTGTAAAGTGACTTCAAATAGTTCCCGTTCTTTATTTTGTTAGAAACTTCAGTCCACCAAGATTGTTTTGATGTATAAATCAAGAGTATATGTTGTCAAATTATAAAATGACAGACATTTGAAATGGTAACATATATTTTGAGACACCCTGTATAAGGGTGTTTTAGCGCTGAAATCTTTTGCATATTTTACCAGACATTGAAATATAACCATTTCTGCAATATTTCATTAATATTTGATGGTGAATCTAATTGGGTTCAAAAGTTTAGATTGTTAATTTGTTAACGTTTAGGTTGCTTTATGTCTGGAGCACCTCATGGCTTCATCTTAACCAGAATATAGAAACACTAACTGACCTACAACATCCAGTGAACTTAATTCATAAACACATTAGCTCCTTGTTCTCTGCATCGATACTTAAAGGTACATAGTCTTATTTTTGACAAAATATCCTTAGTGATAACTATGAGAAAATGTGTGGTGATTTACTTCATACAGATGTACTCTACAACACTGCATTGTCACTTTTCTTAACTACAAATACAAGTGTCCCATATAGGTATTTTCTATCCGGACCTTCGCACTGAGTGAGAACTAGCGTAGTGAATACCTGTATCGGTCTCGTATTCTGCTGCACAATGCTACCTTTAATAGCCAGACTATTGGGAAGTCAGGCAATACTCCTACGGAGACCCACGCCAACAAAACCCTGCCAAACAATGTTTGCAACAAAAACCCTCCCGTGGTGTTCATTGGTAAGCGAATGGATCAGGTTTGTCCTGGCGGGATTTTGTTCTTAGCTCAAACTAAGGTACACATATATATTACTGATACGGCATTCTTTCGCCGATTGTCCTATATTAGAAAACATTTTACCAAAAATCACTAAACGATATAAAATAACCCGACATGACTGTTACACTGAAGAAACTATTAACATAATAATTATCAACCCTCTACACGTAACAAATTGCTTCTACTTCGTGCTAAGTGCATATGGAACTGGTAGATCTAAATTATTTACTGTCTAGTCTGCCTTTTTTAAATGCGGATGCTTCGGGCTTGAACTGTCTGCTTTTAGTTCGGTAATGTCGATAGGAGATTATCTTTTGTTTAGTGAACATGCATTTCAATGAGTTTCCATAATGTGAAGATGCTCAACTACATGTTTAACATTTTGTTTCATCTTTATTAGTTAGTGTTAATCTGTGAACTACACCTAATGCAGTTTAATTGGTTGTTTTCGATCAGCAGGTGCCTATTATGTATAATTCTTGCTTGTTAATGCTTAATTGGTTTCTGTTTTTTTTTCTCAAATGGTCATTTCTGTAAGTCTTTGTACTGCATATCATTATTATTTTTTATAAAGTTCAGAATGTGATATCAAACATTTGTATAATTCAAGTTTGAATGTAGATCAATAATGGTATGGCTGAGCAGAAGCTTTTATTTCTTTATTTGGTATGTTTATTGAAGCATACAAGCGTGACCGATTGTGAACAAATTACGGGACGATTGCCCCTATTTATGTGTGATACTAGTAAAGATATGGCACTTTAATGAAGGGTAAGTATTTTATTCATACTTAGATTTACATCTTTACATTTATTGATCTTCTAACCACAACAAATATATTTTAGCTAAACGAGGACTATTTTAGTTTGAGCAAATTAAAATACGAAACCATTTGTTGAATACAGTGGAGTCGCTTCATAGTCGCACCACTCGGGAGGAACTAATTCCGCTGTTCATGAGATGTTGTTATTTTAGAGATGTTAAATCGTTTGTAAATTTGACTACAGGAAAAAATGACTTAATTGTTTAAGAGAGGTTGTTGCTAAGGACAGGGCTGTACCGAAGAAGTGGTACTGCATATAATAATGTGTAATCCTATATACATTCTCGGGCCATATGTGATATAAATTACGCCACTCATATAGTGTATTGTACATATCCGAACATCTTAAAATGTAATTTCGTTGCAGGGTGATAAACTAAGTCGTTAACATCCGAACTATAAATAATAAATACTTTTCTATCCTGTTGTTAATATGTTTCACGGCTGATCGACCTGCTAAGTGTGTCTGCGGAAGCGAAAACAAGACATATATATACAGTACAACAATAAATTATCACGTGACATGCAAACAGAGCAACTACAGTATAACCTCCCCAGAGTGGTCCTCTCTAAAGAGCAACAACCTCTGTTTAACAACATTATCAATGTTCCAGTAGTAACAATACAATCCGATTAAACCTCTAAAGAGCAACAACCTCTGTTTAACAACAATATCAATGTTCCAGTAGTAACAATACAATCCGATTAAACCTCTAAAGAGCAACAACCTCTGTTTAACAACATTATCAGTGTTCCAGTAGTAACAATACAATCCGATTAAACCTCTAAAGAGCAACAACCGAAATTTGCATCTCCAAAAGAAGTATTGCTGTGGAGATGTGCACTGTATTGACGGTGTCGATACTGAAAGAGTGTGTCTTTTAAAAAACCAAATGGTTAAATACGAGCGTCTTTACAGACAACGTTGCGTGTAATACTAATAGGGGAAGGGTTGCATAGTGGGTAAGGGGTCGGCCGCTCAACCCGGAGGTCTAGGGTTCGAACCTCGGCAAGACCACAACCACACCTCTTCAGTTCTGGTTTTTCAGGGAGAAGGCTCGAAATGATTTAAATAAGTATAACGCTTGTATTGCAATCGAGTTGACTCAATGATTAATTCAGAATAAGACAGTAATATATCGACTCCATAAAAAAGTTCAGAAATACTAACAATATAAGTGTATACAGTGAAACCTTAGTAACAAGACCACCACTGGCTCTGTAGAAAGCTTTTCTTTATTTTGGTATATTTTTGAGTTAAAATATGCTAAACAAATTCAAAACTCTTCATGATAAACGGTCCTATTAATGAGGTGGTCTTAATTTCGAGATGTTATTTAAATGATGTATAATAGAAGTTCAAATAGACTATCAATTGTTTATGTTATGTCCACTTAGAGCAATAAGTTAGCCAATTACGAACCGCGAGTGGTATCCACTTTAAATGCAACACGGGATTTTACGGATCAGGACTCAATCTGTTGTTGTTGTTGTTGTTGTTATGGTGAGGATAGAGTTTTCTGTTTGATATGTAAAGTACGTATAGAGAGTTTAGTGCATGTTTAGTGCATGTATTAGTGTAACAATATACAGACGACCCAGAGAGCTAAGTGAGTATTAGTGTAGCTTCTCTCGAGCGGATTTATTCCAAAGTCGTCTGAAATTGTTGATATGTGAGTCGTCTGAAATTGTTGATGTGTGAGTCGTCTGAAATTGTTGATGTGTGAGTCGTCTGAAATTGTTGATGTGTTAGTCGTCTGAAATTGTTGATGTGTGAGTCGTCTGAAATTGTTGATGTGTGAGTCGTCTGAAATTGTTGATGTGTGAGTCGTCTGAAATTGTTGATGTGTGAGTCGTCTGAAATTGTTGATGTGTTAGTCGTCTGAAATTGTTGATGTGTGAGTCGTCTGAAATTGTTGATGTGTGAGTCGTCTGAAATTGTTGATGTGTGAGTCGTCTGAAATTGTTGATGTGTGAGTCGTCTGAAATCGTTGATGTGTGAGTCGTCTGAAATCGTTGATGTGTGAGTCGTCTGTAATCGTTGATGTGTGAGTCGTCTGAAATCGTTGATGTGTGAGTCGTCTGTAATCGTTGATGTGTGAATCGTCTGTAATCGTTGATGTGTGAGTCGACTGAAATCGTTGATGTGTGAGTCGTCTGAAATCGTTGATGTGTGAGTCGTCTGAAATTGTTGATGTGTGAATCGTCTGAAATTGTTGATGTGTGAGTCGTCTGAAATTGATGATGTGTGAGTCGTCTGTAATCGTTGATGTGTGAGACGTCTGAAATCGTTGATATGTGAGTCGTCTGTAATCGTTGATGTGTTAGTCGTCTGAAATCGTTGATGTGTGAGTCGTCTGTAATCGTTGATGTGTGAGTCGTCTGAAGTTGTTGATGTGTGAGTCGTCTGAAGTTGTTGATGTGTGAGTCGTCTGAAATTATTGATGTGTGAGTCGTCTGAAGTCGTTGATGTGTGAGTCGTCTGAAATCGTTGATGTGTGAGTCGTCTGAAATTATTGATGAGTGAGTCGTCTGTAATCGTTGATGTGTGAGTCGTCTGAAATCGTTGATATGTGAGTCGACTGAAATCGTTGATGTGTGAGTCGTCGGTAATCGTTGATGTGTGAGTCGTCTGAAATCGTTGATATGTGAGTCGACTGAAATCGTTGATATGTGAGTCGTCTGAAATTGTTGATGTGTGAGTCGTCTGTAATCGTTGATGTGTGAGTCGTCTGAAGTCGTTGATGTGTGAGTCGTCTGAAATCGTTGATGTGTGAGTCGTCTGAAATTATTGATGTGTGAGTCGTCTGTAATCGTTGATGTGTGAGACGTCTGAAATCGTTGACGTGTGAGTCGTCTGAAATCGTTGATGTGTGAGTCGTCTGAAATCGTTGATGTGTGAGTCGTCTGAAATTGTTGATGTGTGAGTCGTCTGAAATTGTTGATGTGTGAGTCGTCTGAAATCGTTGATGTGTGAGTCGTCTGAAATCGTTGATGTGTGAGTCGACTGAAATTGTTGATGTGTGAGTCGTCTGAAATTGTTGATGTGTGAGTCGTCTGAAATCGTTGATGTGTGAGTCGTCTGAAATTATTGATGTGTGAGTCGTCTGAAATCGTTGATGTGTGAGTCGTCTGAAATTGTTGATGTGTGAGTCGTCTGAAATTGTTGATGTGTGAGTCGTCTGAAATTGTTGATGTGTGAGTCGTCTGAAATTGTTGATTTGTGAGTCGTCTGAAATTGTTGATGTGTGAGTCGTCTGAAGTCGTTGATGTGTGAGTCGTCTGAAATTATTGATGTGTGAGTCGTCTGAAGTCGTTGATGTGTGAGTCGTCTGAAATCGTTGATGTGTGAGTCGTCTGAAATTATTGATGTGTGAGATGTCTGTAATCGTTGATGTGTGAGTCGTCTGAAATCGTTGATATGTGAGTCGACTGAAATCGTTGATGTGTGAGTCGTCTGTAATCGTTGATGTGTGAGTCGACTGAAATCGTTGATGTGTGAGTCGTCTGTAATCGTTGATGTGTGAGTCGTCTGAAATTGTTGATGTGTGAGTCGTCTGTAATCGTTGATGTGTGAGTCGACTGAAATTGTTGATGTGTGAGTCGTCTGAAATCGTTGATGTGTGAGTCGTCTGTAATCGTTGATGTGTGAGTCGTTTGAAATCGTTGATATGTGAGTCGACTGAAATCGTTGATATGTGAGTCGTCTGAAATTGTTGATGTGTGAGTCGTCTGCAATTGTTGATGTGTGAGTCGTCTGAAATTGTTGATGTGTGAATCGTCTGAAATTGTTGATGTGTGAGTCGTCTGAAATTGATGATGTGTGAGTCGTCTGTAATCGTTGATGTGTGAGACGTCTGAAATCGTTGATATGTGAGTCGTCTGTAATCGTTGATGTGTGAGTCGTCTGAAATCGTTGATGTGTGAGTCGTCTGTAATCGTTGATGTGTGAGTCGTCTGAAGTTGTTGATGTGTGAGTCGTCTGAAGTTGTTGATGTGTGAGTCGTCTGAAATTATTGATGTGTGAGTCGTCTGAAGTCGTTGATGTGTGAGTCGTCTGAAATCGTTGATGTGTGAGTTGTCTGAAATTATTGATGAGTGAGTCGTCTGTAATCGTTGATGTGTGAGTCGTCTGAAATCGTTGATATGTGAGTCGACTGAAATCGTTGATGTGTGAGTCGTCGGTAATCGTTGATGTGTGAGTCGTCTGAAATCGTTGATATGTGAGTCGACTGAAATCGTTGATATGTGAGTCGTCTGAAATTGTTGATGTGTGAGTCGTCTGTAATCGTTGATGTGTGAGTCGTCTGAAGTCGTTGATGTGTGAGTCGTCTGAAATCGTTGATGTGTGAGTCGTCTGAAATTATTGATGTGTGAGTCGTCTGTAATCGTTGATGTGTGAGACGTCTGAAATCGTTGACGTGTGAGTCGTCTGAAATAGTTGATGTGTGAGTCGTCTGAAATTGTTGATGTGTGAGTCGTCTGAAATTGTTGATGTGTGAGTTGTCTGAAATTGTTGATGTGTTAGTCGTCTGAAATTGTTGATGTGTGAGTCGTCTGAAATCGTTGATGTGTGAGACGTCTGAAATTGTTGATGTGCGAGTCGTCTGAAATCGTTGATTTGTGAGTCGTCTGAAAACGTTGATGTGTGAGACGTCTGAAATCGTTGATTTGTGAGACGTCTGAAATGACTGATGTGTGATTCGTCTGAATCGCAGATTCGCGAGCCTCTTCACTCGCGAAAATATCCACTTCTTATGTACATTCTTTTGCTGTATCCTAGATGCACATGCTATGGTCACCTACAGCAGTGGAAACATACACCCGGAAGATAACTGTAACAATAATAAAACACGATTGTATCATAAGACCAATGTATGAGAGTGTAGTATAACCATACCCGGTTTTATACCTCTCAATTACTTACCTATCTCACATTCTATTCCTGGTGACAAAACATTAAATTTGATCCACTAGTTTCTTATCTAGAGGCAAAACTTGTTTTTTCGTCTATTTTCAGCTGATAATTCGAGAAAGAACATTATAATGACACACATTTAGACCATACAAAATACTATCTATGTTAGGCAGGAATAAACAAACAAAGTGTCGGTAAGAATATATATTGTATCTACAACATCTTTCCCTTTGAAATTAATAATAAAAAATAAATAATAATGAAGACTTTATTTCAAGAGGCTGCACATTTGGGACAACCCAGTCTTCCAGACAGGCCTCAAAAACATAAAAATCCAACCTATTAGTTAACAAAATCAACACAAAATACCAAGTAAATGAAAAGATTTGATGATTTATTCATCTTTTGAACGAAGACATTGATTGCCTGATAAATTGTAATCGATTAAATGTATTATGTTACTTTTACTGCTGCTGTTAATGCTGTTAATGCTGTTAATGCTGCTTCTGTTGCTACTGTGTTTACTTCTTCTTCAGTTACTGCTGTAAATACTACTACTGCTTTTACTATTGTTACTGTTGATACTGCTGCTCTTGTTGTTACTGCTGTTCCTGCTACTACTGCTGACTGCGCATCCATCTAAGTTGGTTTATGTAAGGGTATGTGTAGACATTACCTGACTATCAGACATTAGTAACATAAACCATGTATCCGGTATATATCTGACCTGTCGGAGATGAAACTTACAAAACAAAACGACTGCCTGACATTGACTCGTAATACTTTGAGGTCATAGAAGCCACTATAACATGTCTAAAATTGAATAAATGTTATACAAATACGTGCAATATGCTCATCTCCAGCATCCGATTTCGTCACCTTCTTGCACTGTCTCAAAGACAACGCTTCGCTTCTCACGCGTTCACAACGATGAGTATCTGCGGGGACATTGTAACTACTTTATCGTTTTTCATATTGTCTCCGGAAATTTCTGTTACGTTAATTTATTTTGAACAAAGTTAATACGATTTGTTCATATGCTTGTTATCTCGGTGGAAAATGCACTATATTTTATGAATGCATACCTGCAGTTTACACTGGTTTAGACAGACGGACGGAGTATAGTCTTTCAGTGCAGTAGACATACTGACTGACGGACATGAGTATAGTCGTGCAGTGCAGTAGGCAGATAGACGGACTGACAGTAGTGTAGTCGTGCAGTGCAGTAGACAGACTAACGGACGGACAGGAGTGTAGTGGTACCGTGCAGTAGACAGACTGACGGACGGACAGGAGTATAGTCGTACAGAGCAGTAGACAGACTGACGGACGGACGGATAGGAGTATAGTCGCACAGTCCAGTAGACAGACGGACGGACAGTAGTATATGAGTGAAGTGCAGTAGACAGACTGACGGACGGAGAGTAGTATAGTCGTACATTGCAGTAGACAGACTGACGGACGGACAGGAGTATAATCGTACAGTGCAGTAGACAGACTGACGGACGGACAGGAGTGTAGTGGTACCGTGCAGTAGACAGACTGACGGACGGACAGGAGTATAGTCGTGCAGTGCAGTAGACAGACTGACGGACGGACAGGAGTATAGTCATGCAGTGCAGTAGACAGACTGACGGACGGACAGGAGTATAGTCGTACAGAGCAGTAGACAGACGGACGGACAGTAGTATATTAGTGAAGTGCAGTAGACTGACTGACGGACGGAGAGAAATATAGTCGTACAGTGCAGTAGACAGACTGACGGACGGACGGATAGGAGTATAGTCGCACAGTGCAGTAGACAGACGGACGGACGGATAGGAGTATAGTCGCACAGTGCAGTAGACAGACTGACGGACGGACGGATAGGAGTATAGTCGCACAGTGCAGTAGACAGACGGACGGACAGTAGTATATTAGTGAAGTGCAGTAGACAGACTGACGGACGGATAGTAGTATAGTCGTACAGTGCAGTAGACAGACTGACGGACGGACAGTAGTATAGTCGTACAGTGCAGTAGACAGACTGATGGACGTACGGACTACATCATGTCACACATTCAGAATGCCTGTGGGAGAGGCCGCTCCGATAAACCAACTACTTCTCATCTCATTTAAATTCAATTTCCTTCTATTTACTTTTTTAGCCATATCTTTCTTATAAGAAATGACGATAGTTGAAACAAAACTAGTGAAAATACGGGCTAAATTGCTGTATCGCAAGTAAATGCAAAATTGTTAATATCCATGGTACGTCAATCAGTTTCGCGCTAAAACCCATAAGTATAAACATAATCGCTACATGTAATGCATTGTGTGAAGATCTATACACTAGTAACCTTTTACATTGAAGGTAATGGAACTTACCTAGATGTTACGTTAGAAGTTTTGTTTAGTATATAAAAGGTTGTCTGAACTCTCCGTGTGAGCTCTCGCTCGATATTTAATTATGTCTTACTTTCGTTTGCTAATGACTGATAGGTATTTATCTTTCATGACAAATTACTAGTAAAACTAATGACATGAAATTAAGGAAGCTAGCAAGCACGCTCGATTTGCGTACCAAAATCGAAGGAAAACAAATTAAATTTCAAGATAATTTAGCATCAGATACTTTTTGCAGGAAAAGGCTTATGGCATATAAAACTTGATTGTCAATCACCGACAGTAAATTAGACACAATCTATGCGCTTTCTTCAGCGTTGGAATTAACAATAATGATACAAGACGGCTTTCATCCGTTTCCAAATTTACAATATTAGGGGTCAATGTTATATTGATTGTACTTACTGTCATATAATTAACCGACTTGTTACATTTTTTGTGTGAAGTTGACATTTGAAGATCGGTGATACGAACGACCGGTGGTGACATTTCATTTTTTTTTTCTCCAATGAAAGTAACGATTTAACGAGTTCAACTTTACTTATTCGTGAATTCACAATTTCAACTGCACGTATCATAATCAAAGTTTTGAAGTTGATCGTGAAACCACGAATTCAATACAATACAAATTGATTCGTGATTAAGACCACCAGCCCACTACATAGTATAACAAGTACATAGCACAAGCATTTGCTCACCATACAGTATACAGGTGTTAATTCAAAATAAAAGTAACAAGATGATTTACAATTACAGAGATTCAATATTATGACTTCTTGAAAGTTCGAAATCAAGACTATGAATTCGTGGAATTCGTGGAAGTTGAAATCGTGAAATTATGACTTTCCTAGGAGAGACGTGATGAAGTATGAATGTTTCCACAAGTCTTTCGTAAACAGCAGTATAACTGCTACAGTATGGACAATAGTACGCTATAACTCCTCTATAGCTAACATCATGTCTGTATTGTTGTGCTATACCGTCAACTATCCTGCTGTTCATGTTGCAACTGTTATTACTGCGGTTACTGCTGCTATTGCTGTTACTGCTGTTCATGTTGCAACTGTTATTACTGCTTTTACTGTTGCTATTGCTGTTACTGCTGTTCATGTTGCAACTGTTATTACTGCTTTTACTGTTGCTATTGCTGTTACTGCTGTTCATGTTGCAACTGTTATTACTGCTTTTACTGTTGCTATTGCTGTTACTGCTGTTCATGTTGCAACTGTTATTACTGCTTTTACTGTTGCTATTGCTGTTACTGCTGTTCATGTTGCAACTGTTATTACTGCTGTTACTGCTGTTACAGACTCATCAGCGGAAATAAAGGGTTTCCAATCATCAATGATCTATCCGACATGACCATTGACCTCATTGACCGACACCGAATGTGGCTTCACCATAGCAGAGGTATACTTGCTGGTCTCTAACTCTCGGACCAACGCTGTGTAGCTGCTTCCTTACGGTTTGATTCGAAACCCTCACATATGCGCATTCTGCAAATGGTGTTGTGTTGTTGTTGCATAGATGGAGTGATGTCTTAGGACTTGCAGTGCTATATAAAGGTCTTGTACTTCGGTTATTGACCTTATTCGCCTTTCATCATGCGCATGCGATACTTACCCGATGTGTTTAGAAACGATTTGGCATTCATGCAAGTACATCATGTCACACATTCAGAATGCCTGTGAGAGATTCGCCCTCCGGTAAACCAACATTAAACCAACCACTTCTCAGTTTATTAACATTCAAACTTCTATGCACTCTTTAAGCCATATCTTCTCATGAGAAATGACGATAGTCATTAAAAACAAACACATTTTGTGAAAATGCGGGCGTACATATTGTATCGCAAGTAAAAGTAAACTTGCTAGTAATACCATGGTACGTAAATCAGTTTCGCGTACGGATCCGTAAGTATAAACATAATTGCTACATGTAATATATTGTTTAAGATCTATACACTAGTGTAGATATTTGACAATATTTCACAACACAATTTATTTTTCATGATGATGACTTTGATATGTAGTAAGTTAATAAAAATTGCGTAGTATTCGTACTTGCTTTTGATATTTGCCACTGAAATTACTCTATCTGGTATATACTTAGCACAATATCGAAATACAATATACATTTGTACATAGTGTATTATTATAATGCACCAAGGGACTGTATTCAATACACATGTCCAATGTTTGGCTTTACTCGACTAAAAAATGCGAACACAATGTGATTTGACTTTTCAATAAATCAATATACAATGTACATGCATACTTTTTCCGAATATAGAGCGGAATGTACAGAACTTTTACAATGCAAAAATGAGACACAATAGGTTTTTTCCAGAAAACATTCGTTATCAGCACATCATGTGAACCTTTTACATTAAAGGTAATGGAACTTACCTAGATGTTACGTTAGAAGCTTTGTTTAGTATATAAAAGGTTGTCCTAACTCTCCGTGTGAGCTCTCGCTTAATATTTAATTATGTCTTACTTTCGTTTGCTAATGACTAAAAGGTATTTATCTTTCATGACAAATTACTAGTAAAACTAATGACATGAAATTAAGGAAGCTAGCAAGCACGCTCGATGTGCGCACCAGAAAGCTCATACGTCTCGTGATTAGTCGAAGAAAAACAAAATAAATTCCAGGATAATTTAGCATCAGATTCTTTTTGCAGGAAAAGGCTAATGGCATATAAAACTTGATTGTCAATCACCGACAGTAAATTAGACACAATCTAGTCGCTTTCTTTAGCGTTGGAATGAACAATAATGATACAAGACGGCTTCCATCCGTTTCCAACTTTACACTATTAGGGGTCAATGTTATATTGATTGTACTTACTGTCATATAATTAACCGACTTGTTACATTATTTGTTGGAAGTTGACATTTGTAGATCGGTGATACGAACGACCGGTGGTGACATTTACATTTCATTATTTCTCTCCAAGGAAAGTAACAATCTAACGAGTTCAACTTTACTTATTCGTGAATACACAATTTCAACTGCACGTATCATAATCTTGAATTCGGGAAGTACAAGTTTTGAAGTTGATCGTGAAACCACGAATTCAGTACAATACAAATTGATTCGTGATCAAGACCACCAGCCCACTACATAGTATAACAAGTACATAGCACAAGCATTTGCTCACCATACAGTATACAGGTGTTAATTCAAAATAAAAGTAACAAGATGATTTACAATTACAGAGATTCAATATTATGACTTCTTGAAAGTTCGAAATCAAGACTATGAATTCGTGGAATTCGTGGAAGTTGAAATCGTGAAATTATGACTTTCCTATGAGAGACATGATGAAGTGTGAATGTTGCCACAAGTCTTTCGTAAACAGCAGTATAACTGCTACAGTATGGACAGTAAAACGCTATAACTCCTCTATAGCTAACATCCTGTCGGTATTGTTGTGCTATACCGTCAACTATTTCGTCTGATAATGTGAACAACATTTGTGTCCTCTATTATATTCTATCGTTTATTTGAAAATTTAAAAATCAACCGAATATAACTTTTTACTTTCTTCCATTCTTCTTGTATTGTTGTTTCAATTTCAGTACTTGAGATTTTAGAATTAATTCAGTTTTGTCCTAGTTTGGAAGAACAGACAGACAGACAGACTGTTTCGTTACAAATAAACCTATCTAACCATTTCGTGTTTAACTAGTTTAGACATAAGTATAGAGTAGCGATTATACCATGTTGTACACTAAAAGCTTATGCAGGTTTCTATTATGCTTACTTCACGTCGTTCTGTAATTATCTTTCATATATTATTAATTACCAGCACTCAGGTGAGCTTAGTTAAAACTGAAATAATTTGGTTAATCAGTTTTTTTTATATTGAAACGTACAATATGGCTCCAAACCAAACCAAACCATGATAAATAACACATTAAATGCATTACATGCTGGCGCATATACAAAACATTGTAACCATTCACATGTTTTTATATTCCTTGCTTTTACGTAGAAGTGCTTGGCATGTTAACAGATTTTCATCTTTTTTAATGAAAATGTATGTACTGAATGTGTTTTTTGCAATAACAACTGTCGTTACAGGAATTCCGTTAATCAAACAGTGTTGTTCTGCAATGGTTTGAACTTTTATAGACAAAATACGAACACAAAGGGATTTTAGTGAAGCGCACATTATAAAACTTGAAATTGTTTAAATGAAAATGAATGAAAAGTCGAGCAGGAAATGCCCCATACAAAACGCACAGGCTCCAGTCTCCTACGTACGCTGAAATAGAGGAGAATTGTGTGAAATTATGTAATCTCGTTCCTACGAGACAGTGTGTCGTGGGAACGAGGGAAAGAGATAAAATAATTACACATGTCATCTCTTTGCCACCGTGTCTACGCAATGGTGTTGCTTAACAAAGTACAGAAACCTCTGCCATCATAAACGTTATAACATAATTCTGTTATTTCGTTTTATGTACATGTTAGATATTGGCCGTGTTCTGTTCATTATACACAGAAATAAGGCTCATATAACTAGTCATTAAATGATAACAATGAGACAACAAATTAAACATCAAGGTCCATCCGGTGTTCGTGGTTCTAACGATATCGGTCGATATTCGGAATTATCAAAGCAAGACTGACATAAAAAGCATACAAAATCGTCTGTTATAACCATTATTCTACTGGCTAAAGCGAGTTTCGATGTGAAATTCTTCTTTTTCAAGTTCGTGTTGCCTTTTATAACTAGGTAACCGGTGCGTATGTAAAGAAATACTAACAAGTTTTCGTGAGTGTCGTTTCAAACGTATCATCATGCAGTTTTAAGGACATTTTATGACTGCCTTTTGTTATTTTAAATTAGAAAAAGAAAAGATGTTATACCCTTTGGAGAATATTTCTTCAAATTTAACATGCTCTTGTTCAAATGGTGCTTATGAGTGCATACCACGATTTCCTGACATACCACGGAAACCCGTTGGTCGACCATACCTTGTTCCAAGGTGTGATAGCAGATTTATTCAAATACCCATCATCACGTGGCATTCATGAAGGAAGTGATTGATTTACTTCTAAAGGAGATAAGTGCTGTGAGGAGTTAGCACAGACACCTTAAAGTAATATGATGGGTAAATATATATACACACAATTGATACCTCGACCACATGTGTAATCGTGTCGGTGTGAAGCTGACATTGTGGGCAACCTCTCCATAGCAACACACTTTGGTGAAACATTGATAGTGTTGTTAATTATGCTCGAAACCTTGATATTGTTGCTAATTATGCTCGAAACCTTGATAGTGTTGCTAATTGTGCTAGAAACCTTGATAGTGTTGCTAATTGTGCTAGAAACCTTGATAGTGTTGCTAATTGTGCTAGAAACCTTGATAGTGTTGCTAATTGTGCTAGAAACCGTGATAGTGTTGCTAATTGTGCTAGAAACCTTGATAGTGTTGCTAATTGTGCTAGAAACCTTGATAGTGTTGCTAATTGTGCTAGAAACCGTGATAGTGTTGCTAATTGTGCTAGAAACCTTGATAGTGTTGCTAATTGTGCTAGAAACCTTGATAGTGCTGCTAATTGTGCTAGAAACCTTGATAGAGTTGTTACAGAGAGGGTCGCTCTGGTGTTCTTGTGCTGTAAAAGAAATAATTGCTGATACTGTTGGCAGTAGTTTCTGTAGTACTGTTGTTATGGAATTGCTAAAGACATGTCAAACAAAAACTGTAGTTGGTGCTAGATTACAGTAAACCTTCCTTATAAAGACTCTTGAAATTCAGTCCATCTCATTAATAAGACCAGTTTTCAAGTGTTTTTTTCAATTCCTAACTCGATAAGCAAACCTCCTTACAACTAAGGCCTGCTTGCTTCAGAACCAATAATGGTCATAGCATTGATGCTTCACTGTATTGTAGAACAATATTATTAGTATTGTCGAAGCAAATTGATCAAAAAATATAGTATGATGCAAATAGTCATTATATTAAACTACGCCCTGTTTGACCAACTTCCGGTCATCTTTCTAGATGATTGTTCCGTGAAAATTGATAACAACCTGAGGTCATTGCTAGATTGGTATATTCGAGGTTGTCAACACACTTCTACATGTGTTGACCTGACGAGACGTATTACATCTTATTACGCTTTATAAAGTGCGGAATTGCGTGCGTAACAGCATTATCTATAATAGAATTACCTGATGAACCAATATGAGATTGAACAGTCAGTCAGTCAGTACGGAAAGGGATCGAGAGGTCATGTGCGATATAAGTATAGCTATACACGTATATTTCCAATAATCAACTTTTATTTCTTACCATTTATTCGTCGGTAAATATTTCTATGTATTTTTCTCAAAATATGAAAACATGCTAACTATGCTGTTGCTTACTACTACTATATAATAATAAAACATAATGGAATATTATCATTAAAATACGATAATTAATGTCGGATCCCTGGTTAGGTTAATAACTGGCGTATACTGAAGTTGATATACGTACATAGATACTGCAGAGAGTAGTCCGCTTTAGAACGTATACTATGAACGAATATGGTTGGAGCATTTCCACACTGTTTACGTATCTATCTTTTCATTTGAAAACATTAACACAGATCTATATCACTCAATATGTATTAATTAATTTTATAATACATTTTGAAATACTGAAATGATAAAGTGAACGAAAATCCTATCTAGACATCACACCTTTCATATATTATAATAAAGTGTTTTATTTTTTGCTATACGATAACCGGTCATGATTTTTACTACGGTCAGTATGATTGCCAATGTCCAACACATACCTATTGACGAGGTAAATAAGAAATATAGTTTGTTTTGTTTTGAAGATAAGGTCAATTGAAATGTTTAGGCCCAGAACTATAATCCGAAAGCAATTACATCTAATTTCTCTTTTCTTGTATTTCCTTTGTAAATATGCTAAAAGCTCCCAGAGCAACTGTCGAGAATAAGTACAGGGTGGAAGAGCATAAAACCAACAATTTTACTGCATATATGTTTCGTGCAATAGGGCGTTCAGTCACACACACAGCCAGGATCGTATGGGGATTTTCCCACCTATTAGGGTGAAGGAAGACCCCGGGTGGACACCTAGGTAGGACCACCAACCTTACGTAAACCAGCTGGATAACTTCCTCTGCGTTGTGAGCAGGATATACCGCTATACGGAACAAATGGTTGGCTGAACCCGAGGGCCAGCAATCATCCAATATTTTATATTTAACCCGTATTTAATATTTACGTTTCATGCGTAACAAGAAGTAGTAGTTTCACTCTCCTTTTCTGACGTATTTACTTTGGGTAATCTCGGTGAATTCAATGAAAGTAAATGCGCTAAAATGATGAGTTTGGTTGTTAAAAAAAAACATTTTGCATTGCATTCATTAGTGTCAATACAATTGTTTCAAATTTGAAAACTTATTGAAAACAATATCCGGCAGCCCAGATGGTATGTCATGGAGGAAATTCGTTTTTACATATGCATATGTACAATGCTCGGTGAGAACTTCGCCTCTACCAATACTGAGAAGTTCTGCATTCTAATTAGAGGTGAACATTATATTTGCACACTACATCAAATATTTAATTAAAACAAGGTACGGTGTCGGTGATATGTTTAGTGCGGTGGATTGTATGTCTGGGCGGTATTCACAAAACATCTTAGATCAAAATCTTTCTGATAAATGATAGCAATTTCTTAAATGCGAAATTTGACTTCAGTTTTTCTCAAGAGCTATTCACAAACCGCCTTAGATTTTTTTTCGTCTTAGTAAAATAGCCTATTTTAGTGTTCAACATTCGTTTTCAGGTAAGATTTATGTCAATACTGAGTAAATAATATACGTCTATCTAGGCAATATATCTATTGAGACATTTCTGTACATTATGCGTACTAAAACACTGTTATACCTAATTGTCAAGACGTATCTAGGTAAGTTTTTCATATTATATATTAACAAATCCGTATACACAAAATCTATTCAATTTACCTACTCATTCTTATTTTTTAGAGTCTGTACATACCGTGATTTCGTTTACTTCAAAATGTCCCCAATCGAAGTGATCGAAGTAGAACGGATGCTCGATTTTCTGTCTAAATTGAAATTAATTGTCACATCTGTAAATCAGTTTTTGGTGGTTCGAGGAAAATATGCTAATAAATAGGCCATAATAAAGTATTTTAACTCGAATCGTCAGCATTACGGAACGAAAAAAATAATTCTTGACAGGTTTATAATGTTGTTTTGAAAACGTCTACAAAGCACCCGCTGAGATTGTTGCAGCCTCAGACTTGCTCATGAATATTCATATATACAGCTTAATATCTAGATTAAAAAAACAATCACGTTTGAATGTTTGCGTTGACTCTAAGATATGTCGCAATAATTAGAATAAGATGCTTCATAAGTGAATGTGCATTAGTTACGTACAGTAGCGGTAGATCAAACAATAATCATCTTTATTGTATATATTAAGACTAAAGTCACAAAGAGACAGTCAGGGTCATGACTTTTCCAGCCATAAGGATGGAGGAAGTTCTCAGACAGGGGACCGACATTCCATAACCCGGGTGAGTATCTCCCACACTAACCAACACTACACACGAGGTAGGGTTTGAACCTGAAGCGGCAAGGGACGAGTGATTTGACGTCAGCAAACACGTGACAACCACTCGATCACATAGGCCACGGAATTGTTTTATTACACGAGTCATCTGCTATACAACAATTTCAGAAATATCATACACGTTTAGCATAGTCCTATCATGTTCCCATCAAATCACTGCCTTATAACACATCCAACGTCTAAATTGCAATCTTTAAGCAATATTCCCTTGTGTTAGACTTGTTCATCTTTCAGGCTCGTATTGAGAATTAGATGTTTAAAGAAAGGCTCAATACAAATGTTGATTTGTTATGTTAATATTGTAGTGATTTAGAGTAATCTCAAATGTGACATGTCATTAATGAGTGTTTTTGTTTTCGACTTTTATCAGTAACTTCATCGTTTCCACATAATAATAGATTCACATTTTCCTGCCAACGAATGCAGCTCAGAATATTCAAGGATATAAAAAAGCATAATTAAACTATTCTCTTATATTTCGATCTGTCTTCTTTCAAACAAATCGGTTCTTTGTAAGTGTTGAACACTATTCGGATGTTTACTTAGTGAAATGGCAAGGGAAACAACTGAACACACAATTTATAAAGTATTTAATGCAGTTATCTCCCTTCTTATTAAAAATTGTATATGAACATATTTTGAACTCGCTGAATCATTACGTAGTTCACATAGTGCAGCAAAACCTCATTAAAAATACCACCATTGTTTCTAAAGACAGAGGGCCTTAGTTTCAAGGTGGCCTCATTATCTGATCAAAATGCGGAAGAAAAATGAAAACTGGTAAAAAGGGTATTTTTAATGAGATGGTCTTTACGTTGAGGTAACCTTCAAGTCAGGTTTTACTGTATTGTAATAAGTCGTATAACTTTATGTTTATGTATGTCCCTGTCTGTATGTACTCAACTGCACACACATTATAATACAGATGTATCCAAAAGTTGCAACATGTTATAATAAAACCAGAATAAAAACATAAGACATTTTATTCAAATAACAACATTTTATTCAAATCTATCAAGGAATGAAATTCTTCCGATAACAATACAATATTTATATAAAAAGAAGACAATTAACCAAACTATATGCTGACAAGTAAGGTATGAACCAACCATCAGCTCTCTTGTTTTTCGTATACAATCAGATAAAATCAAGCATTGAGTAGATATAGGCAGTCCGTATTTATCATAAATATTCATATACAGTTGGACCTCCGGTTTATTTGACAACCTTCAAAATCTTTGTATCGTCCAAAATAAATATCAGGTCCAGATGTATCTACTTACGAACATCAAATTGAAATGGGCTAAAATCATTTTATCTCTCTGGATATGCAACATTGGATTCTACTGTGTAAGAGAGGTTTTTAGTTGTTCAGTAGTAGAACAAATAGTTTTATGGCAATTTTCGATAGTCGCATCACCTTAATACGAAAACTACTTTTTTCCGGAAGTTGTGCAAGAATAACAGCTAAGTGAATCGGTTAAAAATAGTTCAACATAAGAGCGTAATTAGTTTGAGTGTACAGTACATGCATTTACAAAAAATAAAATACAACATAATATCACATTTGTATACATCACATTTCAATAACAAAAAGTAATAGTTCAATGCATATATTAGTATTAATAACTGCAGAAGACAAGTGAGACTGTATCATAATGTAGACTGCTGTCTGCAGATTTCAATGTAGATTCTACTGTAGACTGTAGATCTCAATGTAGAATGCCGAGTAGAATTTAGATTGTGGATTTCATTTATTGGAATGTAAAATGTAGATTATAATGCCAAAATTTAGAGTGATGATTATTAGTGTAGGATAAAGATTAAACATAATATTCATTATCAAACAATATATATTAATTGTATGATGCACTCATAAAGTAATTGTGTAAATACCTATTTGGCCCAAAGGCTCAGGTCTGCACATCATTTTGCTGGCGTGATTTATTTATAAACATCTTTAAAAAAATATGGGTAATTATCAATATTTCTAATATTCAGACAATAAAACTAGTTTGTATCTGTGCATTGATTCTGGGCTGCACCAGTAGAGCACAATCATGGAAAGAGCTTCATAGTACAGTGTGTTGTATTGCAGTTATTGTTTCTCTACATGGAAATGGGTCAGGGCCTTTGCAAGGGGAAAAAAGCATTGCGA
Source organism: Mactromeris polynyma (assembly GCA_032209605.1). Lineage (NCBI taxonomy): Eukaryota > Metazoa > Mollusca > Bivalvia > Venerida > Mactridae > Mactromeris > Mactromeris polynyma. The sequence goes on along the minus strand of JASFXZ010000014.1, from coordinate 13,849,787 downwards.
GGGAGGAAGGGCAATAGTTTACACAGCAAGTTTACATCAGTATCCAAACCTTGTATTCATTACCTTTCAGAGGAACCAACATGCGTAATACATCACCAATCTGTATCATGAGATATGTTATATTACTTGTCAATGTTTCTGGTTTATGACTGAACATATCTACAATATTGTTAGAGGGGCATTTTGCAAGATGATAGAAGAAAATTCATTCTCTTCACAGAGGGGACTGGAGCCAAATTTCGGCTTTGTTGTGAAGCATCCAGTAGAGTACAGTGTGTGCGGTTGTACAGTATACAGGAATTAACTTACAGTACAATTTATACTTGATTTCAACCACACTTTTGAAAAATTTAGATTATATTACCAAGTACAGAAAGTAGATAATGCAATGAAAATCACAGAGTAGTAGTATGAAGACAAACAGTCACACCATCAAACACTGATTAAACTGATAATTGAATTAGAGAAGCATAATAACTACAGCAAGTCAGAACTGATTACAATGCTTTGATAAATGGAGCCAAAGGTGAAACTAGTCTACCTCCTTCTTTAGTTATATGTTGATAGATTGGGTATGACGTTACACCATCCCAAATGAACAAACAAGAGAATGATATTCACGAGTTGTCGGCACAGAAATGAAAACAAAACATGCGGGTATACCACAAGACCACGTTTTGAACATTTTATGAGGAAAAGTTTGTTTCAAATTCACAAGTGATGTTATGGTTGTTACATGCATGATAATTACATGAACTAAATGAAATTTACAAAATTATATTGCATTTATTTGTAAATCACTTATTCTGCAAGGGTATCACAACTCTTTGAGCAAAAGAAATATTCTCAGTACAATTAAAAATGCAAAATGTAAAATTTCTCAAATTTCATGGCCTAAATCTAGGAATGCAAGATAAGAACTTAACATGATATTAATTCATTTCACAGAGTGATGAATGCTATATCTTCTTTCAATCAAGAGGTATTTTCATATCAAAAGTGAGTTTTAAAATAACATTTATAAGACATATCACAGGTATAAAAATGTGTTTTTTTAATGTACTCAGTATAGATACTCAGTACTTACAATGCCACAAAACCAATAACAGAACTCTAGACTCCAATGCTAGGTTTCCGTAGAAACTTGCTACATACCAAATTTGATGACAATATGTAAACAGGAACTAACATTATCAAGTGGAAACCTCATCTAATGCAGCCCACACATATAATATACCCAAATCTAGTAACTTTTTTCTTAAATCTGTTAAAAATATTGCACATATTAAAAAGGGGAAAATAACAGAACATACATACTACAGTGTATTATGTAAAATAAATAGACATATGATCACATATCATCTTGCTTCTAGCATTGTTATTGTGACATACACTGACTGTACATGTATCTGCAGTATAGTATATCTCCAATGCACTACTCAACACCTTTGTGTAGATTTCTCATCCTTTGAGGTCAATTCCAACTCCTCATTTTTCATGTTTTCTGTTGATTCCCTACTCACAACCTTCCAGCGGATCATACAAGCAGGCACTTAAATCTCTTCATATTCATAAGAACACACATCTTCTATATTATAGCACAGCAAATTTAAAACACATATGGTAGCTAACAATTCGCTTCAGCCGAGGCCATGTGGTTCTTGGGCGACTAAAAAGTAGGTCACCATTTCACCCTTTCCTTTAACGGTTACCATTCCTCGACATTCTAACATGTACCCGCGTGGCTCCAAAATATTGTACATGTCTTGAGTCACCTGTAATAAACAATGAAATTTACCAGTATTGAAGCGTAATTTGATTGAATTGGTCTTTTTATTGAGGTGGTCTTAATATTGAGGTTGAATAAAGAGCAAAACAGTGAAAAAGAACTTGAAAATTGTGTTCTTAATTTCGAGGTGATCTTATTATTGAGGTGGTCTTTAACCTAGGTTTTATTGTATATATTCAAATGCCTGGCTTCACCCCAGCTGACTGTCTTAAACTGCTTACTCATTCTCACTTACCTGAATACAATCAGGCACCCCAGTACTGTCCATTCTGCTAGCAACATTAACTGTGTTTCCCCACAGATCATAGTGAGGCTTCTTAACACCAATCACCCCTGCCACTGCTGGTCCTACATTCATACCTATAAAACAGAATAATACACAATAAATACGGAGGGGCCTCCACCACTGAGCAGTAATGCTCTCACTCCACATCAGGGCCTCCACCACTGAGCAGTAATGCTCTCACTCCACATCAGGGCCTCCACCACTGAGCAGTAATGCTCTCACTCCACATCAGGGCCTCCACCACTGAGCAGTAATGCTCTCACTCCACATCAGGGCCTCCACCACTGAGCAGTAATGCTCTCACTCCACATCAGGGCCTCCACCACTGAGCAGTAATGCTCTCACTCCACATCAGGGCCTCCACCACTGAGCAGTAATGCTCTCACTCCACATCAGGGCCTCCACCACTGAGCAGTAATGCTCTCACTCCACATCAGGGCCTCCACCACTGAGCAGTAATGCTCTCACTCCACATCAGGGCCTCCACCACTGAGCAGTAATGCTCTCACTCCACATCAGGGCCTCCACCATTGAGCAGTAATGCTCTCACTCCGCATCAGGGCCTCCACCACTGAGCAGTAATGCTCTCACTCCACATCAGGGCCTCCACCACTGAGCAGTAATGCTCACACTCCACATCAGGGCCTCCACCACTGAGCAGTAATGCTCTCACTCCATATCACTCTTCCCTCACTGCTCAGGGTACAAATCCCACCCACAGTAATTCTAGTCAGGTGGCATACTACCCAATTCCCAAGTGCTGGATGAGGAAGCATTCATTGAGAGTACACGTACTATAAAATGTTAACTTGTTTCACAATGGATATAAAATACAGTGAAACCTCAATAATAAGACCACATTTGGGACCCTTGAAAACTGGTCTTCTTATTGAGGTGGTATTTAAGCGAGATTTACTGTAGTATCAAGTGCCATTAGCTCTATTTCTATGGAAAGCAATTTATTAATGAAGGACAACAGGACATTTCAAACAAGATTTTTCAAAATGCAGCAAGCTTGAAAGTAAATACATTTTTCGAGAAGCTATTTTTTTAAACCGCTGCTTGAAAAAAAGCAAATGACGTAATCAACTTAGTAGTCCTAAATCTATGTATCCGCACTTACCAATACGCATTTTAAAATTGTTGAACGAGTGTTCATTAACACTCCTTAATTGTTCTTGCATAGCTAAAGCGAATTCTGTCAATGCAATGACATGCAAGTTGTCCCGGTAGCTAGTCTCAGGTGTCAGTCCACTGGCAGCCATGTAAGTATAACCAATCGTCTTTATTTTCTCTATACAATTATATTTTGGATCTTCAAGAATCTGTGAACATAACAAAACATAAATAAGATTGGTAAATTTAAGCGTATTAATGACACATTATTCACAGACTCAGAGTTGAGAGACTGGCCTAAGAACTTAGGGGCAATCGTCACAAAACATTGCCTAACAACAGCACAACCAACTAAAACCACTGTCAAGATCAAGTCATACTTATTTTTGAGTTCTATACTGGTTAACTATCTATAATCTGACTGGTGAATAAATCGCGAAAATGAGATATTTTCAAACAAATGACAAATTTCCCTCTCTGAAGCTCTACCTCCCTATCTCCCTATCTCCCTATCTCCCTATCTCCCTATCTCCCTATCTCGAGAACTCATTTTCCTTCTTATTCTGTCTAAAACGGTTCACATGTATATGATACACTGTCAAGTATTTAAAAAATTAGAATAGATAAAACAGAACATGTAATCAAATTCAATGAAAAACTCTAGTTTTTACCTCATCAAAGTCAGCAATGATTTCATTGAGCAATCGGAGACATTCCACCCCTTCATTGTTTCCTTCTAATTCTATGTAGAACTCAGAAAAATTGGCAATAGATGCAAACATCACACAGGTACATTCACAATCACTATAATACATGTCCTGAAATGTAAACATACATTAACATATGTACATGTTAGTCAATCAAAACTAATAAAGTAACCAAGTAATGTGCTGTACATGTGGTTAATTGCTAATCTGCATGTAAATTGAGATTTTTGACATTTTGCATGCAGAAATGTGTGGGCATAACTGAAATGAGCATTGCTATTGTTTAATAGTACTGTTTCTAAAGAGTATTCATGTGAATAATGAACATTATGAAGGCAGATATTTATTTTCTACTTCTACTTCAAACTTCTCCACAGTAGGATACAAAAAACTAAACTTGATATGACTCAAATTGCTTTTTGGTTCTTCAAAGTAAGATTTTTTAAATGTCTAAAAATCCACAGGAGAATATCCATGAGTTATTTCCCTTTATTCCATCAATAGTTCTCTCCTTTTCCCCTACTATAGAATATGTATACAAAGGGAGAGAACTCGAGATGGGATAAGGGGAAAGAACTCCTGACAATCTCCAGTGTAAAAATCAATATACATGTATAGTTCAAACAATTGATCTCCTGACTCATTCCAAAAATCATGGGTAATGGTACTGCAAAACAGTCAATGATTACAGGACCTCACATAAATGACACAGGAAAAACATGCTTGCATTTTGATGATAACTGACTCAGAAGAAAACTTATTCTGCGCAGAGAAAGGTATCACTTACACCGATAGTTTCAGTGCTATATTACTGTCTTTCCTGTTGACCATTTTATGTCGGGTTTTAAAGCTGTTTATCAACAGTATTTCAGTCGAGTACAGCCATCAGTTGACATATCCAGTGTTCCTGTGTTACCAACCAGTACTAACATGTTCTTCTGCAGGCAACGGCCAACTGTCAACACATAAATCATCAGAGTACAAGAGTCTTTGGATCAGTCAGATTGCCACAAAGATCAAAAGCCTCATCAAGGTTCAAAACTACACGCTCTAGATTGGCAGTCCCCTGCTCAACCAGATGAGTTTACCCAGCAGACTCTTTGCTCACTACGTTAAGACAATAAGTAACACTTAATATACCTCATCTTTATTTGAAGCCCTTTTCAAGAAATGCTGAGCAACATGTAAAGGTAGAATGTTTGCTACAAGTTTTAAATTGTAAGCTCTCAAACTTTCCATCTCTTCTTTTTCTTCTGTTGCCTGGGTAACATAAAAAACACTGGTTTGTGCTTGATATATGATTTGAGTACTATGTGACATTAATTTCATAATAAATTGAATAATTGTGCAATATAACAATTGCATTACCACAACACCACAGTATTTATGTAGTACTCAATAATAAGACCACCATTGGTTCTGAAGAAAGTCAGTCTTAATTGAGAGGTGGTCTGATTATATAGAATGAATATCAAAAATGTGGTCTCAATTTTTAAGGTGGTCCTTAAATGAGGTGTTAGTGTAAAAAATACATTTTTCTTCAAATTACGCTATTACTGGCTGGGCAGACAGTTGTGCAAAGCCATATTTTGCATAACATAAACATATTTATTTTACATCATCTGTGAAACAAGGTATCATAACTTTTACTTATAACACTGGATGACTGATACCTGGATTTCAAACCTGAGTACTCTTGCCAAATTCAGGAATTGTAAAGTTTGACATTCACAGTTTGACCTTGCCAAAGGTTGAATTCAAATTCCTGCAGTTCGGATCAGCAGCCAGAACTCGTAACGGATACTTACACTCAGCACTCAAATCATAAAAATACTCTTCTCCTAGTCTGATAATGGCTCATACTGAGTGTGAAAATGTATGAATATGTAAAACGAGTGCTGAATGTTCTTTGCATTTCAATTTTCTGAGAGATTTCAGTGTAATATGAGATCTGAAAGTAGTTATTAACTCCGAGTATGGGTGTGGCATTAAATGTAATTATTACTCCCATATCTCATTATCACAGTAAACTCTCAAAGAAAACAGACCAGAAGGAATATTCAGCATTCACTTGACAATTTCAAGCAATTTCCACACTCAAACTTCCACTGCCAGATTTATGAGAGTAAACTTTGTGATTTGAAATTTGAATGCTGAGTGCAAGTATCCATTATAATCCTTGACCCACGAGTCAACCACTACGCCTCACTTGATTCCAATATAAAATATGAAAACAAAACCAGTCTATCTGCTGCTTTATTGATATACAGATCGAGGGCTCAGTACGAGACTATCACACGTCCTATACAAATACATAGGAGTTACGATAGTCTTGCGAAGAACCCCTGAGATAGACTAGTTGCTTTCAACTCTCCAGATAACTAACAAGTTATACATACTTGAACTTTCCAGAGAAAATCTAGTCTTGCAGTGGACTCAACTTGTTGTGCATGTAGAAACAATATGAATGTAAACACTATAAGTGTGACAATCGTCTCCCATTTTAGGGGTATGCTGGTAGCTGAATCTCCTAATTCCTTCCTGTAACAAAATGATGCATTTCTGAATACTCTGTTGTCTTTAACAAAACAAGAGTTATACGTACATGCTCTAACACATTCGCTTCATTCCATTTTGATAATCAATAATTTCTACCAATATTTTTCAACAAATCTGGACTTGGATCCAGTCTGCTGTCATCGTTGTAACTGATAGTTGTATTGGAACCTTGTAGTTCGGCGCAGCCGTACTAACATGGTTTTGCTATTTGCATATTAGTGTTGTGTAAACCAATCAATCTTACGTTAACCACCAAGGCAATTTCTCTTCAACCGAACAATGTTTGTAACCTTGACGCTGATTGGTTAACCTTTCGATAAAGGGTATGTTATCTCACCAAAATCCAATGAATTTCAGTGAATTTACTGAAATCCATTTTGGATCTTGAGTGACCAGCAATCGTAACATCTTGGCATTTTTTTATGTTGCACAACTAATCTTGACCTTAAAATTGCACCAACCATCTTATTTCAAGATATTTCTAGTTTCAACAGTTTTCACTTCTGTATGCCTGAGTCAGTGGACCAAACCAGTGTTCCTGGGACACCAACCAGTACTAACCTGTTCATCCATTAGCAATTGACAACCTCTCCTCATGATTCAGTGGATGAAGACAAATGCCTTTGAATATAATATCTACAGTCAGATTATCATGCAGAACATAAGTCAGGGGTGTCATATCCTCAATACAGAAAACTAAGCGGAATCAAAGAACTCATCCACAGACTTTCCATGGTACACCTTGGTTGTTATTTGATTGTTATAGTAGTCTTTTTTAAAAATACATTGGTACTCAATTGCATTTGTACAATAGCAGTTTCGCCCCTACCCCCCATAGAAACTCATCAGTTATACCGTATATCAGTCTGAAAATCGATCTCTGGGGCTCTGAATCCAGATTTAGCCAGAATTTTGACAAAGAGAGAAACCTGATATATCTACGCTTGAGTTTGAACCTCTAACTTTAAGCTTGGCAGTCACATGCCCTCCTGACTGAGCCAACATCATGGGATGTTAAAATCAGATAAAACACATAAACAGTCATACAGAACAATTCTACATACCCAACATTGGCTCGTAAAAGTAAGTCTCTGTTGTCAAACAAGTTAAAGTATTCCACTTCTACCGCAACAATGTAGATTGATGATAGACAGAGAAGGAGCATCAGTTTGATGATACTAGAACTATGTACATAGACAGATCCACTTGATAATGCTAAACATATACAGAATGTTATATACTGAAAATACAAAACATGAAATAAGTTTTTCGCAAAAAAACAAGTTAGAATCAGCATATTACTGCTTGAACAATCATTAATTCATAATTAGATCATTAATTATTCATTTAAAATTGGGTCCAGAGGAAAATTTACCTTTCCCAAAATTTTACTAGGTAGGTGAAATCCTTTGCCTTTTTTAAGCAAATTACAGAGCAACCTCTCTCTTCAACAACATTATCAAATTTCCCATACCAAAAATTTACTACAAATTAAATGCCCTATAGCAGCACCCTTTCAACAACAGCTAACATGTTTTGGGTGTCGCTATGGAGAGGTTGCACTATAGAAAGAAAATTAGGTGGTGACAGTAGGCGATAATTCTGCTATTAATTTGTCATAGTCTATAAATTACCAACCTCCGGAAAGTGAGATGTTGGAGTATCTAAGTTACACAGTGAGATTTCTATTCCCATGGAGATATTAGCACTGTCTAGTATTGATATATTCACATCACTTGTAGGTATACCATAATACTCTGCTAAACATTCCTGAATACTCGTATGATCTAATAGAACCTAGAAATAGAGAAAAGTAAAAAATGTGAAAGAAACAAGTTAAGACAACAGATGTCTAACAATAGCGACAAAAACATTTAACCTAATTCAGGCATTATAGCAAGCCTCAATGAAAATAAAGGTATTTTTAAAGGCAATTAAGCAAAATAAAGGCTTTTTAAGGAGATTTCTGTATTATTAAGAGCAAATAAAGGCCACTTTTGACCATCAAATTAGATGGATATAGTACTAAACACAATTAAAAACTCAACTGTTTTAATTAGGCTTCATTTTGTACATGATGTTAAACTGTTACCAATGTTTAAAATATTGTTCAAAAAGTGTTGTTCAAACTATAATGGATCAATAATTAATATTTCATGATTGAATAAGTTTAGGATATTATGTTAGTGTGAATTACTTGGAATTATTTCTTCTTTATGTCCTGTTTTAAAGCAGACAATATTCAGTTGCGTTTTTAATGGCTTTAAGTATATAAGCGCATTCACTGATTTATCCGATTCCACGTTATTGTTTTTGTACAGCAGGATTCCAGGAAAAATCTCTGTGACAAGCTGTAGTAGAGCCATTGATCAACAAGTCAATTAGACTAATGATGTTTGATGCTCAACATTCTGCTAATAACCTATTACAATAATATTGGAAGAGGATGCCTCGGGACTAATTGTGATTGAAGAATAATTAGGATAATTGTAATGACCAAAAGTCATGCAAACACTAATACAATATTACAACAATATTGCAGCTGAAGCCATTGAGTGATTTGAGTGATTAGTGTAAGCTTTAAAGCCAATTTGACAGACTGACTTTGATATACGATATGATTTTACTTTTATATTAGCGACTTTATTATAATTAGGGAGCATCCTAACCTTATGTGGTGTGCGGAATGCTTTTGGCCCATATTCAGAAACGCTACTCCTCTCGCACTCACTGAGATAATCCAATTTTAATTATCTAAGGGTCTTGAGAGTGACTTTGCTCTAAATACAAATTGGTTTTCACAAAAGTTAGCATTAGCTTGAGTACACTCAAATGAGGATTTCTCGAGTGAAGGATTCGGCCACTAAAATGACAGTGACTCAAGCTACAATCAAGAGTTGTTTCTGAATATTGCTTTAGTAACTTCAGGTAAGATTAATAGCAACGTTTTAGTATTTCTGTTGTTTTTTAAGAATTAAACAACAGATATGATCCTAAGTTGAGCAATGTTTTGGCCACATACATACATTTTGCCATTATTTCCTATTTAATGGTAAAATTAATCAGATTAGATAAAAAATTAATAGTTATATCCTTGATTTGCTCGTTAAGAAAAGTCAATTTCTAACAAGGATGTAAATGAAATAATCAAGATTAACATATGATACATTCATATAAAAACACACTACCTGTTTGATAACTTGTGATGCAGCAATTACATCAATCATGAAGAGTATGAGACCATGAAAACTATGTCTACATTGACCGTTAGCAACTCCAGTGAGTCAAGTGTGAGCGAGGTTCATGAATACCAAATCTTCACTTGACCGACACTAACTTGACCGTTACTCCAGCTACACTCGAGCGTCACTTATGTGAGTGTGAGTGGAGTATGATTGGAGTGTAGGTTTCTGAATACGGGCCACAATAATTCTTTCATGGAACGATGTCACTGTTTTATCCATAACCGGAACATATACATTTAATGTATATAAAAATACATGATTATATATAAGAAAAGAATCATATTGTGTACTTACAACCCAATATTGGGACTCTCAGGTGTAGGAATATTCCAAATAGTGCAACTGTTAGGTAACAAATTCACAACCCTTATTTGGACTTTAAACAAGAATTCATCACAATTTTTGCAGTTTAAATGAAGAACAATGACCATTATTGGAGATTCATTTAAAAGGTTAAACAGCGGTGATGTAAATTTAATCTATATACTCACCATTGAAGAAATGGCAGCAAGGAAGATCACCACTACAACAACTACAAGTATAACTTGTCTCAACCATCTAGTTACAGCAATTTTGGTGGCTACCGCTTTCAGACCTTTAGGTGTACATTGAAACATTTCCGACGTCATGAGCATAAACAAACTTCCAGATATAAATAGACCAAGTGGATACGTAATAGCCACAACAACACTCCTGAAAATGAATTGATCTATAATTCTCCAACTGCAATTTGTTATTTACAAAACACATGTGGACCTCGTTCATTCGAATTCATCGGGTCCAAAATATTATTTCGAAAAATAATACATGTTGGTTTCGAATAGCCCATTTGAATTCAACGTGCATAAGACTAAATCGGCACCTGATATTTATTTGGGATGACACCAAGTACTCAGATGGAAGATTGTCAAATAAATGAGGTTCAACTGTAGTTTCAAACAGATTTTGGATGAGTCAGTACAAAGCTTCGGGTATGCACTGTGTTCTATAAAATCAATATAAAATGTTTATTTCTATTAACTTTTCAGTAGGCATAATGCAATGCTAAGTAATGTTGCTTTACAAGCTGTCCCTTCATCGCTATTTACTGGTCAAATGAATCACCGGCATATTGCTATTTACTGGTCAAATGAATCACCTGCAGAATGCTATTTACTGGTCAAATGAATCACCCGCAGAATGCTATTTACTGGTCAAATGAATGACCCGCAGAATGCTATTTACTGGTCAAATGAATTACCCGCAGAATGCTATTTACTGGTCAAATGAATTACCCGCAGAATGCTATTTACTGGTCAAATGAATTACCCGCAGAATGCTATTTACTGGTCAAATGAATTACCCGCAGAATGCTATTTACTGGTCAAATGAATTACCCGCAGAATGCTATTTACTGGTCAAATGAATCACCGGCAGATTGCTATTTACTGGTCAAATGAATCACCGGCAGATTGCTATTTACTGGTCAAATGAATCACCGGCAGATTGCTATTTACTGGTCAAATGAATCACTGGCAGATTGCTATTTACTGGTCAAATGAATCACTGGCAGATTGCTATTTACTGGTCAAATGAATCACTGGCAGATTGCTATTTACTGGTCAAATGAATCACCGACAGATCGCTATTTACTGGTCAAATGAATCACCGGCAGATTACATTTTGAGATAGGAGCAACACATACAGTCCATTTAATTGTTTTAGGGTTACATGAGCCAGGTACATCTTTAAGGACTTTCTTAAATAATTACATGCATTGTTAACTTAGTAAGATTCGGAACAGGTGCTTCATGAAAAAAGTCCCTGTTTTTCACCTAAGCCCGTCTATGCAACATTATACACTGTCATATCATGTACAACATACAGAAGCAATTATCAGTATATTGGTTTATCTAAGTGCCATGCCATCATTCACTACCGTCAGTTCAGCATCAGTTGACAATACTCTTATTGTGTACACAATGTCTATTGGTCAATATTTTGCAAAACACATTTTCATTGGCTGATCACCTTATAGTTTGTTTGCATTCTCAAGTAATTAAAAATTGAGTATACACTCAGCAACAATTAATCAGTATAAATAGGCCATTTGTGTACATAACCAGATTACTTCAGCATGTCAAACAGTCCTCAGGGAATGAAGGAAGGGTAGCAATACCATTACACTATACCTACACTGACTGTGAATGGCATTTCTGTCTCAGCAGCAATTTGCCCCAAGAGACAGACTAATGATAAAATCAGATAAAACATTTTTCAGAATAAATACTTTTTCAGCAAGGGTTCATCTGGAGTAAACCCTGATTTATTGAACCCCTTGAAAACAAGATCATCTCAATAATAAGATCTTTTTGTTGGATCGCAATTTTTAAAGATGTATCTGGCTCATCTGAACTTAAAATATTTGAATTGGCTTCTGAATATCGACCCCTTTCCCCCGTTGTTGCGTGATTAGCTAAACATCTCTAATAAGAACCATTGAAATGTATAACCGATTGAAAATATCGTTACACACCATATTAGTAACAGACATGACTTGTTAAAATAGTCAGATTGTTAACAAAAATTGATTTAAAAAAAAGAAAAAGTGATGTACAAATATCTTTTTCACCAAATACGGATCAATACATTATGAAATAATTCCTTGTTAATGCATATTTATTGATGTGTTAACAATAGGGAATATATTTTCATGTTTGTTTCGGTAAACAATTGAACAAAAACTGAGCATAACATATCTTTAATTTGCCTTCAATACTTTTCTAATAATTCAGAAATACCAAATGATTCCACATTGGGATCATGAAAGATTTAATTCAAAAAATAACATGCACAACCAGAACAAATAAAAGACATTGCAATGAATAATTGGTAACATTTTAATGAGCATAGTTTCACTTGGACTGGCCCCAGTTACAAGCAAGAGCAAACAATATTCATGCCTGATCTTTTAATTACCAACACTGCAAGCATGGTGTTGAAATAAAAGCTAAAATTATGAAACATATTAATCGTCAGGGATATGGTGAACCTTAAAATAATATATGAAGTATTCATATAAGTCAGAGTCACTATATATATGTGGGGTTATTTCTGAAACATTTCCTTGAAGGAGACCCCATTACCCCACCAGCCAGATGGGCAAACCCTCCCTCTCAGTATCTTCCAAAGTGGTTACGTTATACTCTGATAAGTGTCCTTAATTATTTGAAATTTTGATATTTTCACACAACTCCAGATAACATTAACTTTTAAACTTGTATGTACATGCATTGACATAATATCATGTATTGAGTACAAAGATATTGAAATGGCGATGGACAAAATTGTTTAAGCTAATAAAGCATTGAATTGAATTGAATAAATGAATATGAGTGAGGGAATATTTTATTTATTACACAACAAAAATATTACAAACAACCAACCTTTGTATGATAATAAGCTGTATAACACAGATGATTACAAGCATGATGATAGTGCAGCCTAAATGAGCATTGAACATCGTGTCTCGAACACAGCAAAACTGAAACACATACAATATATATCATTATAACAGTCTTCCATGGCTGAGTGGATAATTCATCTGCCTTGAGAATGGGAGGTTGAAGGTTCAAATCTCGGTAAGGGTCTGTACAGTTATGGCCAGTTAGTGAGCCATTAGCTTAAGTTAAAGAAAGATTGCAGGGTGCCTACCTGCCTGATGCTAATTGGCAAAGAAATGTGAATCAGGCAGTAAATGTGCTCCAAAAGAAAGTGACCCATAAGTCAGGAATGACTGGTTCTCTATAAAGGTGTGACACTACAATAATTCAGCACATTACTTATGCATAGATGTTAACTGTGTGAATGTTTTCATGATGAACATTTCTGTGAATACATTACATGTTGTATAACCATAGTGAAAGATAATACATGTACGTTAAAAAAACACCACAACAATGCCTTAAAAACACTGACATCCTGCGTGCACAACGGTATATATAGTTGGTATACGTGGTTTTACTATACAATGTCATCTCTAATTCACTTGTGCATAACTGAACCTGTCAAATGTGTATACAATAATGAACAAAGAGTTGAGTCCTTAAGATACTTAGAAAATGTCCAAAGAGTGGCCAGTATTTCATATAGTTCCTAAAAAGTTACTTGTAATTTTCATTCTTTAGAGAAGTACTAGTTATGTCATGAATGAATGAATTGATAAATCAGCACAAGTTAACTATATCCAATGACCAATATATAAGAGCATTCTGTCATAAATTGGTGGATATATATCGTACATAAATACGAAATGACAGACTAGCTCTTCCTACTAGAATTAAATACAGTGTTCGCCAAAAAACATACCCCTTATAGACAAAGAAAAAAATATTTTTTAGTTGTAAAGTTTGAGTTTTTACCAGACCAAATAATATTTTACCAGACAGGTCAGGAGGTCAGAAACATTTAGTGAACTCCGTAGTAAATTGATGAAAAATCGTTTTCTATCCTGACCTATGCACCGATTAGCATGAGCATAGGAAATACTTGTATCAGACTTACAGGTGTCTTTTGAAGTTCCAGGTAGACATATACTCAAAATTATATGAGCGCCGGCCGCTATGGGATTTACAACCTCTTCTGAAAGTGATGTCATTTCAAGAAAACGCATCATGTGATGTCATTATTGGCAAGCAGGAAACAATATTTACACCATATGGTCACTTCGTTTTCATATTGCCATATGCGGCAAATATTGCTTACTGTCAGTATATAATGACGTCACATGTGACGTTTTCTGGAAATGACGTCACTTACAGAAGAGGTTGGACATCGTACATTAGCTACATACAATGTATGCCTCAATGGTCACACTTCATTGTTTTACCTTATCTTCTAATTCAGCTTTTCTGAAGGTTAGAAAGAAAGCTCTAACATGTTCAGATCTCAGTCTCTCTATACTCCGAGCATCGATGGCACGTCCCAGGTACTCATTCACCTCCTCGTCCGGATCTTTCTGATCCACGTTCTGACCAAACCCAAGCCTATAGAGTAAAGTTTGACCATGTTAATTGTTTAAGGCCATACTTAAAAATTGTTTGTTTGCGGTTACACAACTTAGAATTTTAACAGTGGGTAAATAGGAAGTTTTTTGTTTAGTTTAGTACTGTACATGTATGCAACAGCTAAAAGACTGATGAACTTGAAAAAAATTAATTGAGTTGAGGCATTTTTCATGAGTGTGTCGTGTAACTACAAACAAACAATTTGTTAAGGATGGCCTTATATATCTATGTTCTACATGCATTATCTTATGGTTGTTGTCTCTTTTATTGAGTAGTTGTCTCGCAGGGAATTTCTTTATTCAAATGGTTTGTTTCATGTGGGTGATAGTAGGATATGTGCCAGGTTGGATGCACCATTGAACCAGGTTACAACCACCATTGTTTTTGCCAAAGACCATTTGAAGGCGCTACTCCTATTTCAATCCATCATTTATTTCTGTGTCTTGTGTTCCTTTTGCCTTTGTAATTGTTTTAATGTACTGTCGGACCTTGTTAATTCTAATTCGTTGGGTCCGAAATTGTATTTCGACTTATACATGGTTTGAAATAGCATGTTTCAATTCGTCATGCCCAAAAAGATACATCAGGACCTGATATTTATTTCAGATGATTCAGACAATTTGGATAGAAGGTTGTCAAACAAATGAAGTCCAATTGATATCAGATTCAAGTAAAAAATAATATGTCAATCAATCTTCCATATATAACCATGGTAACCACTAATACTAACTTACTTGTTATGTATATTAGCATTTGAATCATCTCCAAATCCCATTTTCTTCATACCTTTACTGAGATTAGTATTGGTTGCTTGTCTCTTTAGGCCGGCACCATTTGCCTTCGGAATCTAAAAACAATAATAATATCTGTACACAACAGTTTAAGCTTACTTATCCTCCATCAATTGTGGAACATGCTATCACAACATATATTAATCACTCTCATTAACTTCTTCCTGAGTTACCAATCAGTACTTGTGCCAAATTCAGAGATTGTGAAGTTCTTGGTTCTACAGTGCCACAGCGGGATTCAAACCCATGTTTATAATATCTATCTTGTCTGACAGAAATGATATTCTAGTATAGAATGTATACATAAGACATTATATAGACCTGAAAATTCTAGTTTTATAATACAATACATTTCGTTACTTCATTATAATGTTAAATAATGTCAATTATGCAGAATGGTTCTCAGTATTGCAATCATGCCAACATCACAAAATGTTACTATACTTTCTGCTGTAAACAAGCTTTTCTCAAACCACAAAAAATGCAACTAAATTCGAATGAAATATAATCATCAAATACTGCAGTCTCAATCCAGTTGGCCTTGTATTATTAAATCCCACTAAGTCTTGTAATACAAAGATAAACCATATAAGACCACATTTACCTTATCTTTCTCTCTA
This sequence comes from Mactromeris polynyma, assembly GCA_032209605.1. NCBI lineage: Eukaryota > Metazoa > Mollusca > Bivalvia > Venerida > Mactridae > Mactromeris > Mactromeris polynyma. The sequence continues at coordinate 13,833,629 of JASFXZ010000014.1, read as the reverse complement.
TGTTGTCCATTCTTAATAAGATATGTCTTGATGTTGTTCTCTCGTAAAAACTGGTTCCTATCTCCACCATTACCATCCTCTACCTCAAAATCTCCATTCAAATAGTTTAATGTTTCTTCTGTGATATGAACCCGGCTGTGTGAAAATATGGAAAGATGAGTGAACACTGTGAGACCCCTAGGTCACGAAATTCAATACAAAACAACACAAAAAGGGACATGAAACAATTTTAAAATGGGGTTTGCTAGACAACACAGCATGGTACAACAAGAAGAGAAACTTGCAGACCTGATGGCAGTGTAAGATTTGCCAGAGCAACCACAACACATTTCGAGGCAACACAGCACAAAGCAACACAAAGGTCTCATAGCCAAAGAAATGGGGACGTAAACTAAGTAACGCTTATGAACATACTTGATGCTTGTATTGGTTTTAACCTTATTCATGAGCTTTTATCACATCCTGATATACTCATTTCAGGTACATATACATGTGTGTATAAATATCAATGACCTTAGCCACATTTCCACATGTTAAATGCAATCCCTCCAAAGGATGGTAAATTCATAGATGTATGAGGGAAACCAACACATTGCTTCCATAATACATACACTGAATAACCTATTGCAGTCTCTATTTGAAGTTAAGAAATTTTTCCCCTTGATAAAGTCAAAACTGGAAATATTATTGAACAGATCATTAAAGTTCAGTCACACATTTACACTAGATCAGTTTGTTTATTTCACATCATTAGTTTAGTCATTTAGTGCACATTGGAGACAGTGTCTGCTTGTAACAGATATAGATCTCAGACACTGACAACATGAGTGACAAGTGACATGATATCACACCCAGTTCAAGTAGCATCGGGTCATCCAGTCCAAGTATCACTCACGTAAGGCCGAGCGTAGGCAAGGAAACTACAAGTAACATAGAAGAAACGATATGAATACAGTAAAACCTCACTTAAAGGCCGCCTCAATATTAAGACCACCTTGAAATTAAGAACACGATTTTCAAGTCCATTTTCACTGCTTTGCTCTTTATCCAACCTCGGTATTATGTACAACTCAACAAGAAGACCATTTTTCAAGGGTCCCAATGGTGGTCTTATTATTTAAGTTTTACCGTATAACTAAATATTTACCCAGATATTCCCCCTGCCTCCATATGGTTGGCTAAAGTGACATCATTAGACCAAACATCAAACTGCCATTTACGTAAACCCAGTACGCCACAATGTACACGTCCTGTATGTATACCAATTCTCATGTTCACGTCCACTCCTGTCACATTGCGTATCAATCTAGAATGAATAAATATATCACAATCACTTTCAAACCATAGATCAAGTCCCTGGAGTATCACAGAACTTAATTTTCAAAATATACATTCTTGAATACTTGAGTTTGAAAAACACACTTGAGTTTGAAGAACACAACTGAGATACCAGCACCAGGGTATGACTGTGGTGAAACTCATCAATTGGCTCTCTTCATGGAGCAAATTACCTCTGAATAGAAAATACCTGACCTTAATCACCCAAAGCATCTCAAACAGAAATCTCAGATCAATATTGAGATTTTGCTCAAATCAGAGTCTGAGTTTAAGACAAATCTCAATTTGGATTGCTTGAACATTTTCTTAGAAATTATCATCTCATTGTTTTTCGTAATATGTAATACCAATTTGAGTAGGGTCTCCGAAGAGAAAAATCTCAATGATTTGAGACAATGTCTGAGCTGAGATTTAGTTCAGACTGAGAAGCTTTGGGATACTGGGGCCTGATTTGACAGGGTCTAGCTATCTTTATGCATTGTTTAACTACAAGGTATAAGTAGACTTTTTAACAGATACAGCAGCTGATATTGTCAACCCAAAAACTTTTATACTTGTCATTGTAGAAATATAATCAGCTCAGATCATGCCCTTGTCAAGCATTACAAATATTCCATATCAAGAAATCAATGGCTGCATTTGTATGATTTCTTTGAACAAACTTATTGATGAAATACATCAAAGGTATTATGACAGAGTGATGAACATTATTATTTTAATGAACTTGGATAATAAGTAGTTTTAGTAATATAGAATTTTAGAGTCGTTATTAGTAAGAGTCTGCAGTTCATTATCTATATCATGGAACCATATTAATTAGTTAAGTCTGGTCTGATAAGAATTAGGAATCATATGGTCAGTACATATTTGTGTAATTTGTCCATACAGTATTCAGTCTGTCAAGTGAATGTTAGGTAAACATCAAAGTATATCAAGTAGGTGTGAGAGACCTTTGATGTATATAATGTAAGTGTCCCAATCATCTTTGATAATCCTTCTATAATTATGATAGACAGTAGATGAAATTAAAATACATAACTTTGATTGGATGAAAATTCGAAATTAAAACCACCTCATAAATAAAACTATATTTTTGTGGACAATTTTTTCCCCCATGTTTAACCTTTGTTATAATAGACCACCTCACAACCAGGACTGACTTTCTATAGAACTGATCATGGTCCTATTATTGAGGTTTCAGATTATGCAAATAATTTTTTCATACTTTTTCGCTTTTACTACATAATAAATACATTTACATGACAGTTTTACAATGATGGTGTTTTGTACAAATTTTTATACATTACAAATAAGGTAAATGTTGATATCTTGTCAAGAACTTACGAGATTGCTTCTATCATATCCAATCCCATATCTATACAACACTGGGCATGATCGGCACGAGGCTCCGGGACACCACATACACAGTAGTAACAATCACCCAGAATCTTGATCCTGAAAAATTAACAAAAATTTCTCTAAGATCTCTTCGCATTCATTGGTTTCAATATGGTGGATTTGGGGATACAACATTTTTGTACCAAATCCTATCAATTTGTTTGAGGTGTTTAGTCAACAAATCAACCACTTTTTTAAGAGCTCTATTCAATTACTTTAAACTTACGGTATTTATTTTACATTCATTATGAAATAACTTGTGACAAAATAAGTACGAATCACTCTCCAAGATTGCTTGCTGGGTTGCTAACCAAGAACTAAGTGTAGAGCTTGTAAAGCTTGAACTCGTGACTTTCCAATCAGGAGTCAGGTGGTCCACTCCTCAACAACCAAGTCTGCACAATCCATGTGATTGTGTCAGATATACACGGGTAAAAACATTGAACAATTTCTCAGTTATCTTCTAGAAGCATATACATCTAGTACAGTAAACGTTACACATCATAATTATGACATTATCAATTTAATTATCATCCTACATATTTTGTTTTGAATCTAATGTCCTTGCAGATACAATGAACATAATACATGGACTGTGCTAAAGTCTGGAATTTAAATGGAGAAATTTTTGTAAAGTCTGGGGAAAAAATATTCTTTACTCTTTTGGGAATGGGGCCAAATATCGGCCACACCATAAAAAAGGGGCTGGTTATCTAAAGCTTACCTTAAGCAATGATTGTCCGCAGCAAGACAATCAAATCTAGCAAAGATCTCATTGAGCAACTGGACCAGTTCCTGAGCTGTACATTGTGAGGAGAGAGACGTGAAGCCACACATATCAGCAAACACAATACTGAAACATAAGCAAGTTAAACACAAGTTGATAGTGATCATAATACCCTTGCGATACTGGTTTGTCTTAAGATATTGAGGGACGAAAGCGAAAATAGTTTCAAAGAATCTTTCACTGGCTTCCTGTACAGATAATCCAGCTTGTGCATTACTGTTTTGGTGGCAATGAGGCTCTGCCTAGTTGCTGCGTAAAAGTTACCAAGAGCCATATATTTCCATAATTCTGTATGTGAAGCTGGTGATAGATTCTTTTTCTTGCTAACCTTAATTGTTTCAGAAATAACAGAGAATGAAGGAAGTTTCACTTTCACCCATTGAAATCAGAATAGTCCTAATTTCAAGTTTATAATGTCATCAGTAATTACAATGGTACATGCAAAACAAACAAATGAAACCAAAAACTCTGATGTAACCATCATACCAGTGGACCCATTTTGTACAAATCCAAAGGTGCATTACTATTTAATGAATAGACAAATATAGAAAAAAATGTCGCAACATCTACACTTCATAAAAATTCAAACCTTAACCAAACTCTTAAATGTATCACAACTGCAACAATTTGAATCATTCTGACAATATTGACAGTGATTTTTCAAAACTCTACAATAAGATGCTCATTAATATTTAATCATGCTTAATTTATCTACCTTTACAGACTGGATTATGTCTAAATTACCTCCCTTTACTGTATAGCACAGAATGTAATTATCTCCCTTTGATTTAGATAAGCAAAATGTCACCTGTTTCTAAGCTCTGTCCATTATTGATTTCATCTATAATAGCTATTATCACCAAAAGGAAAACAAACAAAGCCATGTGCTGGCATGAGTTAAAGTTCAACAATATAATGTGCCTCCATATGCTGGGTTGATCATAAATGACAGACCACTTGACCAAATTGTGATAAACCTTGAGGGGGGGATGTCTTAATAACCCACGCTTGTAACTGGCTGTGAATTTCTGGTACAGTCAAGGTAAGGAAAGAAGTCATGTGACATACAGATAAGCAGTGGACATAACAATACAAGATGATAAAGGTATAAACAAACACAAAACTGGCTACAATGAAACCTCAATAATAAGACCACCATTGTTTCTGAAGAAAGTTGGTCTGGATTGTGATGTGGTCAACATATTAAAGTTAAAATATGGACAAAAAATGAAAATTGGTCTAAGAGAATTCAATCATACAATTATGGGGTGGTTGTAACTATAAGGTCATGTGTCAAAGTTTTACAGTATTATATATCAAAAGGGCAATTTGAAGTGTACATACATAAATTCATGAGAGACAACGACAATAGTTACAAACTATGAAAACTATTCACTGTAGAAGTTGAATACAATGTTTATATTTTGTCCAGTGACTAAAGTAATCTGTTCCCTTCTGAAAAGCAGTAGGGTTATGTAGCTTTAACAAAAACAACAACAGCCCAATTCTTCCACATAGTTACAATGCATATAGGGATATTGATCACTACAACTGACTTTCAGGATATTTTGGCCCTAAAAAGTTTGTTCAGGTGTAAAAATATTGGGGTCAGAAGGGTAACGGGAAACAAACAATTTTTATGCCTAAAAAGTAAACTTTCTATGCTTGTAAGTCAAGCATCTTAATTGTGAAAGATATTCAATACTTGTTTACTCATTAGCCTAAAAAACACTCAGAAGCAGGTATGTCAAAATCTAGGACATCAACAGGTAAGGAATATCGTTGACATCTGTGACAATCAATGGTCGGAAGAGGAATGAAGGATTGATGACTTCATAAAATCAAATAGGATAAGGAAACAGATATGAGTACACAAACAGATACAAACACTGTAGATCACTGTGACTTTGATATTAGTTTGCAAAATCTGTTGATTTTTTCCTTTTCAGATAAGCCGTGAATTTGCACAGTAACAAATTGTACATACTTTCAAATATAGCTAGCACTCCGATGCTCTGAACTTAATACTCATGAGAATTTTAAATTTGCATTAAATAAATTTACAAAATTGAGGGAAATCATTTAATTGGCAAATAAATGGTGATCTACAGTATGTCAAGAACATCCAATACTTCCATATCAGACTATCTCATTATCTTCGACAAATAACTGACAACTTCCCCCTTAAATCTTGTGCGGAAGTTTAGGGTTGTTTGTGGATGAATCAGTTAGTACTGGTTTGCTAACACAGAATGCTGATTAGGTCAAGTCTGACTACAGTAAATAACTGTTAAAAATAACTATTTCAATGCCCAATGCATGCAAAGATTTGGCAGAAGACAAAATGTATCAGTTCCTATGAAGTCATTCTTTTGCATGACGGAGGGGACATCGGTGGTTGAGTGGTTATGGTTGCTGACCTCAAATTACTTGCCCCTCACAACTGCTGGGTTCGATACCCTGACCCAGCACACAGAATGTGAGAGGAAGCTGTCCTAGTGGCTTACAGAAGGTTGGTGGTTCCACCCAGAGCACAGTATGTGAGAGGAAGCTGTCCTAGTGGCTTACAGAAGGTTGGTGGTTCCACCCAGAGCACAGTATGTGAGAGGAAGCTGTCCTAGTGGCTTACAGAAGGTTGGTGGTTCCACCAGAGCACAGAATGTGAGAGGAAGCTGTCCATGTGGCTTACAGAAGGTTGGTGGTTCCACCCAGAGCACAGAATGTGAGAGGAAGCTGTCCATGTGGCTTACAGAAGGTTGGTGGTTCCACCCAGAGCACAGAATGTGAGAGGAAGCTGTCCTAGTGGCTTACAGAAGGTTGGTGGTTCCACCCAGAGCACAGAATGTGAGAGGAAGCTGTCCTAGTGGCTTACAGAAGGTTGGTGGTTCCACCCAGAGCACAGAATGTGAGAGGAAGCTGTCCTAGTGGCTTACAGAAGGTTGGTGGTTCCACCCAGAGCACAGAATGTGAGAGGAAGCTGTCCTAGTGGCTTACAGAAGGTTGGTGGTTCCACCCAGAGCACAGTATGTGAGAGGAAGCTGTCCTAGTGGCTTACAGAAGGTTGGTGGTTCCACCCAGAGCACAGAATGTGAGAGGAAGCTGTCCTAGTGGCTTACAGAAGGTTGGTGGTTCCACCCAGAGCACAGTATGTGAGAGGAAGCTGTCCTAGTGGCTTACAGAAGGTTGGTGGTTCCACCCAGAGCACAGAATGTGAGAGGAAGCTGTCCATGTGGCTTACAGAAGGTTGGTGGTTCCACCCAGAGCACAGAATGTGAGAGGAAGCTGTCCTAGTGGCTTACAGAAGGTTGGTGGTTCTACGCAGAGCACAGAATGTGAGAGGAAGCTGTCCTAGTGGCTTACAGAAGGTTGGTGGTTCCACCCAGAGCACAGAATGTGAGAGGAAGCTGTCCTAGTGGCTTACAGAAGGTTGGTGGTTACACCCAGAGCACAGAATGTGAGAGGAAGCTGTCCTAGTGGCTTACAGAAGGTTGGTGGTTCTACGCAGGTATCCGCCTGGGGTCTTCCTCCATTTTAATACTTGGAATAGTCATTACATGACCACTTAAAGCCCCATTAAAAAATATCCATGTCTGACTTAAAATCTTAAAACACTGGTCGGCCGGGTCATTAGATGAAATCTGGAAGTCACTCATATTGTTTTATTACCAGGGGCACAAACTGTATGTTTTATTTTAGATTCATTGAAGTTCAGTCAGACATTACATCATGCCTTTGTTTTCATAGCAATGTGATACATACTTAATTAACCATGTTTTGTTGTTTGTACTTACAGAATTATAGGGAAATCCTCACATTGATAGCCACCTGATGAGGATCAAATGACTGCCATGCATGATACCATAAAAATCCAATTTTAAAACATCATATAATTTACAACCACATTTGTGATTATACCACATCAAAACCTGACATTTCTGATTATACCACATCAAAACCTGACATTTCTGGGGAAATTTCTGCTGTTATTGAGGTGAACTCAACAATAAAGTGACATTTGTAAGGCGATATGCAATAATTATCTCCATATTGGCAAAACTTGTCTCCAAATATAAGAGACAAAAGATCATTAAATTGAGTCCTAATTGATAGCATTTCCTTTTTTTTAATCAAGTGACGTCTGGTAGATTTCTGGTTATAATGAGAATAAAGAAACAAATCAGAGTAATTATTACCATTCAGAAATCTTACCTGACATTTTCATGTCTTTGTATATAGATCTTGTGGAACATAGAATCTTTTGGTTTCCCGGCAATATCAGCTTTCATCTCCATGGCAATGTGTCTCGGTAAAACAGACAATAACAAACGTTCCTAGAAAAGATACCAGGTCAATATTTCCCAATGTATTATATTGGATGAAATGATATTACAAACCTTAATCACCCATTTATGAATGTTTGTACTAACCTTCATGACAGATAAAAAGCATGGCATACAAGTCAACACATGTACCAATCCCAAGACAAAATTCCCATTGATACAGACTGGTTGAGACAAAATTCCCCATTGATACAGACTGGTTGAGACAACATTCCCCATTGATAGAGACTGGTTGAGACAACATTCCCCATTGATACAGACTGTTTGAGACAAAATTCCCCATTGATACAGACTGGTTGAGACAACATTCCCCATTGATACAGACTGTTTGAGACAAAATTCCCCATTGATACAGACTGTTTGAGACAAAATTCCCCATTGATACAGACTGGTTGAGACAACATTCCCCATTGATACAGACTGGTTGAGACAAAATTCCCCATTGATACAGACTGGTTGAGACAACATTCCCCATTGATACAGACTGTTTGAGACCAAATTCCCCATTGATACAGACTGGTTGAGACAACATTCCCCATTGATACAGACTGTTTGAGACAAAATTCCCCATTGATACAGACTGGTTGAGACAAAATTCCCCATTGATACAGACTGGTTGAGACAAAATTCCCCATTGATACAGACTGGTTGAGACAAAATTCACCATTGATACAGACTAGTTGAGACAACATTCCCCATTGATACAGACTTAAGTTGAGACAAAAACATATAACCTAAAGGGTCATCTAGATATCCTGACAGGAACATTAGATAATTGAAGTTGTATTTCACTGGTTATTACTAAATGGTTGAAAATACTTTTTGATTTTTTTCCAAATTTTGACAAACAGTGAAAAAAAATCCCAAATTGACCAGGGGCCTTTTTCTAAAAATGGGATTTACAACCTCTTCGGTAGGTGACATCATTTCAAGAAAAAACGCTACATGTGTGTCACTATTTGCAAGCAGGAAACATTATATTTACTCCATATGGTCACTTCGTTTCATATTGCCATATGGGGCAAATACTGCTTACTGTCAGTGCATCAGGTGACGTCACATGTGACATTTTATGGACAGGACTTCATTTAAAGAAGAGGTTGGAAATTGTACATGAGCGGCACTCAATTAGAATTTATTTATGAAGTAAGCACAATCATGATTACCTGTTCCTGATTTTCTCTCTGTGTAGTAAGTCGAGCTTCGATACATCGTCTTGTCTCCAGAAACGCTTTTCTCTGAGCAACTTCTGTAGGGTAGTGGGTGAATATACCAGCAATATTGGTGCAAATAAATATCAACACATTACTGACTACCTGAAATTGACAAAAAATCCAAGTTAAGGTTAGAGTTTATGAAGCAATTTTGGCAGGCATATATGAGCATTGCTTTGGGATTTACAACCTCTTCTGTAAGTGAAGTCTTTTCAAGAAAACGTAGCATACTGTGATCTCTGATGACACTATTTGCAAGCAGGAAACAAGATTTACTCCATACGCGTATGGTCACTTAGTTTTCATACTGCCATATGGGGCAAGTATTGCTTACTGTCAGTACACGGTGATATCACATGTGATGTTTTCTGGAAAGGACGTCACTTAAAGCAGAAGCTGGAAATCGTACAGCGGCGCTCATATGTAGTCTAATGGAGTGGAACACAGCCATTGTTATATATTTCCTTAGAAATCAGTCAACTACAATCAGTCTAAGAAAATGGACTTAAACTTTGCTGTATATTTTAACATAATCATTACCACCGCAGATAAATCCTTAAACATTTCATTTTTACAGCACTGAACACTTCTTCAGTCAGCCTTTGTTAGTAAGAATCATTATTTTGTAAGCTGTATAAATCAAATTACTTATATTGTGAAATATCAAAAACTTTTCAGAAATGATTTACCTGCTTCCAAAGGTAATTATCCTGATGATTCCTAGCAATGGAAATAATCACATGAAGAACTGTAATACAGTTGGCACTAACAACAGCAATCCGCATACGTACTGGTAACAAAGTATAGGTCATATAAACAAATAGTATCGTACACCAAACACTATCAGAAGCCGACTGCGGATCAGAGTCCATCGTTACCACGGCAACAAATCCGCATAGAATAACAACGATAGCGTAACACACAAAACGGGCCTGTCTTTGGTTGAAAGAACTGCTGTTACATAACACTTCAAGAAATATAAAAATAACAATAATCAGCCCAAGAGTAATGCCTCGAATCGGGAACATTCCTCCACTGACATAATAAAAGACAATCATTAGCACTGCTATTGCACAGAATACAGCCATCAATATGGATAAATTATACTGATTCAACTTAAAAAAGTATCTCTGATACAATGATTCTAATTTAGGATTTTTAAATCTCTTCGTCATAAAAACATGCTTGTATGATCTCTGACCAAACCACGCTTCATTCCGCAACACATCAATGTCTTCAATTTTCACTTCATTCTTTCGTTTTTTCTTCATTCGATCCTCCGCTTCGAATGCATCCTGAGCCCGTTCCCATGCCGACCGTCGAGTGGTAGATGTCGGAGACTGTATTTGCATTGGTGACACCTTTCCCGATGTCTTTAAATTCAAATACTCCATAACTGACTGTTTCCGAGAATCAATTTTCTTCTTAGTATTCTTTGATGAGCCAGCGTAACTGACTTTTATACCTGAATCGGAGCCACTGTCAATTGCTTCATCAGCTGGAGCTGGTTCCCTGTTAGCCCCACTGTGATTTATCTCGTTCGTCTCCATAGATTATTATTTCAAGATATCCATGTCTCTCATCACGTTGTCAACACCACAGTTTCACAAGCAAGCCTAGAAAAATTTAATCAACCAAATTGACACCAGTTATATCATATATGTCTATATAATCATGCTTTTTGTCCCATTAATTTCAGAATGTAAGAGGCTGTAACTTTGTATAGATACATCTAAATGGGGGTTTAGTATCTATTAGTACATACAACACAATTAGATGAACTGATGTCAAATGATAGCAGGTAGCTAAAGATAACCTATTGATAGTTCATTAAACACCAGCAAGCATAATTAATTTTCACCAAGTGTTAAGTCACCTAGAAATGATTTGATAAAAATAATAATTTTACATAAATGCAATAGACAAAGGAGGGAGTAATTCCCCCATAGGGTTGGTTAATCTTGGTAAACTAGCTTGAAAAGTTAAGAGCAGTATCTGAAGAGCAGTATATGTTATGAAATACTACTTTACATGATTTATCGAAATTTATTGCACATGAGACTCACAGTCACAAGTTCTCTTGCACATAAACTATAGAACAGATATAGGAGAGGAGAGAACGTATGGCAATCTCATGTGATTTATTGAACTCTTACCGCATAAGTGCATATTTTTACAAGTCAAAAAGTTAAAAAAGCGGTAGTTATTTTGTGAGTGGAAATATTTGCGACTCAGCTCAAAATGGGTATTGTAATATTTATTAGTATATAAAGTATGTGAAAATACATTTCAGAGAATCAAGAAATTTACGCTGGTAACTTAGAAATAATGTTTGTGACTTTCCCAAATTTTCAACCATTTCCACATCCGGAACTTTACTGCTTATAAACAGTAGCGGGCTCTCACCACAGGAGTTCTTTCCCTTTATCCCATCTAGAAGAAGGGGCAAAGGGAGAGAACTCTTTGCAACCACTTCGACATCTGGAACTTTAGTGCTTTTATACAATAGCAGGGTTTTCACCACAGGAGTTCTTTCCAATTATCCCATCTACGACTTCTAAATTCTATAGAAGGGACAAAGGGAGAGAACTCTAGATGGGATTAAGGGAAAGAACTCATGACACATTTCCTGTGATTCCTTTGGACCCCTGTTCATCGGGCAATATTTTTTTGAAACTGCATTGAAGGACTGAATTTTTTCAATAAGCATATATGGTTTTGGACTCCAGTGAGTGAGTGTTTTCAGTACAAGTACAAGTAGTTATTATGTTCCCAATTAAATTTTCTTTTTCAATATAATCTCTTTTATGGCATTTCTGCAACTTCAAACGCAAAAACATTGGTTTACTATAAATATGATGATCAAATATTTATTTATAATATCTGTAGCATTGTTGACATACATAAAGTTCATATATACCAGATTAATGCAGATTGGAGTGGTTCTTTATGACGGTAATGAGTAATATCGGGACTTTGCACGGCTATTTCAAAATGATTATTGCTGGATTTCCAGCCATACAGCCAGTAAACATTATGCCCTCACAGCTGTAAATTAGTATAGATCTTCGGTTTATATTGATGTTTATTTATTTTAATAAATCCTAGTCCTAGATTTTGAAACTATTGACTCATTTCACATCTATTTATAATCGTGTATGTAAATAAACAGGATTGTTATGGAGCATATCTGAATATGATGAACAATGAATGTCTTTATACAGTAGAACCTCACTTATAGACCACCTCAAAAATATATAACAACTATATATATCCAAATGCGCTATTTTGAGGTTTGTTGACACCCACCAACTGTTAATATTTTGGTTATGGAATAAAATTAAGGATCATGTTTCCAATGGACTGTTTATATAAACATCCAGCACAATAAAGTCTTGGTGCTCCCTAAATACGAAGAAATCACAAAAATACAAGAAAAATCAAATTGTAGAAAGTTCAGTTCTTAAATTTGGTGTAATACGCCATAATTACATTGCTCAACCTTTCGAAACCCCAAAATTTATGAAAATTTATAAAGATTTCTATCAAAGTTTATAGAGAGCAGAAATATAGAGTGATCTATCAGAAAAGTTTATCATAATTAAGGCAAGATTTAAGCAACTTTCTTTTATCTTTGCCACTCTCTCCGTGTACAATCGCTATTCATATTGAGTGGGACATGATAATTATGATGCAATATAATATATTATAGACAGTCACGTTTCGTCCATGATAATTTACTGACTAATATAGGAATATTCATGAATATCAGGTAAATAAAAATATCACCATAATAATTCATATAGACCATGACAATAACCGGGGCCCTCGACAGGCTGTCTGTTAGTTTAATTGATATTGACATGTTTTAGATCAGAACATTGTCGATTTTATATCAGTATGAAAAAGGAAATGAGATTTTGCGACCTTAATTGAAAAATTCAAACAAATCCAATGACCGAGGTCTATTTACACCAGTGTTTTGATTACATTCAGGGAATGATATTTAGTGTTATTATTAGGCATATTACATCAAACAACTTTTTAAGTTGGAAATAAAAGCATCACGTTCTATAACTCATGCCTAGAGTTATTGTCATCACTCTGTGAGAAACAAGAAATATCTTGAAAAAAAATGGTCAGCACAATTTGAAGTTTTAGATTTGTTGTAAAACATAAAAGAAAATGCCAAGATGTTATGATTGCTGGTCACTCCAGATCCAAAATGGATTTCGGTAAATTCACTGTAATTCAGTGGATTTCGGTAAAGTTATGTACCCTTTATCATTGTTCGGTTGAAGAGAAATTACCTTTGTGGTTAACATAAGATTTGATTGGTTTACACAGCACTGATATGCAAAAAGCAAAACCATGTTTGTATGGCTGCACCGAAAAAAAGAAATGTTATACTAAATTAGCCAATATCATAATTTGTGTGAAAGTACTGGATCATTATGTACAATCATTTAAATTTCGACATTTAAATACATAAAAATGCAAACACAGAATGCATCAGCAAAACAAGAATGTTGCCATTCGGGAATTCTATATAATATGTGGAGTGGAAAATAAACCTTTTTTTCTGCACTCGGAATATCTCCATTTTTTTGGAGACAACTTTATCGGGACGAAAGGCCTGAAAGTCTTTGTATACATCTACACAATAATCTCATAAAAATGTAATGCTTTAAATGAAGCAGACAAAATGGCACATCAAACAACAAATTAATAATACATAGAGATTACAGAATTTTACAATCGAATGCATTAACAAGCAATCAATTATGATTCACAAAAGAGAGCAAGGTTTAAAAGGATGCATATTTTACCTGTATTGATGTAGCAACATCAATAATATTTGTCATAAACTCATACTATGTGATAATCCTCTCACTGTAACAATAAGCCACAAATTGATTTTGTACACTGAAACCTGAAATGAAATTAATTACTATTGATAAGCTGAGCACAGTGTGTGGAGATGCTTTAAACGATCATTCAAAAAACAAGGTTTCAGTGTTGATACAAGTAGATGGCTATCTATTTTTCACTGACAAATTGTGCCGATGAAAATTAATAATTAATAGCACAATATTAATTGAATACAATGAAATCTAGAAACTGCAGGTGTAATTGGTTTATTGTTGTTGTTGTTATATTTCAGGTTCTATCAACATGTCAGCAACTGTGCAGTGAAAAACCTGTAGCTATTAAAATGCCATATGTAATAGGTGCTAAATGGTTTTCCATTAACAGCCAGAAAGTGTGAGGGATCAATTCAATATCATATTGTGGTCAGCGCACTGCAGCTATTGTCAATTAATTAGCAACCAATATGCAATATCTTTATTGTGCTATTATTAAAGACATACAGTTTGATGTCAAAACAAATCTATTTATAGCTTGTATGTGCTGATAGACTTAAGTTTCCCTTTCACCCCTTGAATTTATAATTACCTATTGTACTGGATGAATATGGCACAATTTGTCCAGTTTGACACTTTAATTGTAGTTTCTTATGACATGTGGACAAAATGTCAATACCTGAAGTATCACTGCTACAAGCAGACATAGACTAATCTACTGGTCAATCAATGAGTATGACAGTGACTTTAACTCAGGCGTCCTACAGAAATAGATAATCTACTGGTCAATCAATGAGTATGACAGTGACTTTAACTCAGGCGTCCTACAGACATAGATAATCTACTGGTCAATCAATGAGTATGACAGTGACTTTAACTCAGGCGTCCTACAGACATAGATAATCTACTGGTCAATCAATGAGTATGACAGTGACTTTAACTCAGGCGTCCTACAGACATAGACTATAAATCTACTGGTCAATCAATGAGTACGACAGTGACTTTAACTCAGGCGTCCTACAGACATAGACTATAAATCTACTGGTCAATCAATGAGTACGACAGTGACTTTAACTCAGGCGTCCTACAGACATAGATTATAAATCTACTGGTCAATCAATGAGTACGACAGTGACTTTAACTCAGGCGTCCTACAGACATAGACTATAAATCTACTGGTCAATCAATGAGTACGACAGTGACTTTAACTAAGGCGTCCTACAGACATAGATTATAAATCTACTGGTCAATCACTGAGTACGACAGTGACTTTAACTCAGGCGTCCTACAGACATAGATAATAAATCTACTGGTCAATCACTGAGTACGACAGTGACTTTAACTCAGGCGTCCTACAGACATAGATTATAAATCTACTGGTCAATCACTGAGTACGACAGTGACTTTAACTCAGGCGTCCTACAGACATAGATTATAAATCTACTGGTCAATCACTGAGTACGACAGTGACTTTAACTCAGGCGTCCTACAGACATAGATTATAAATCTACTGGTCAATCTATGATTACGACAGTGACTTTAACTCAGGCGTCCTACAGACATAGATTATAAATCTACTGGTCAATCAATGAGTACGACAGTGACTTTAACTAAGGCGTCCTACAGACATAGATTATAAATCTACTGGTCAATCACTGAGTACGACAGTGACTTTAACTCAGGCGTCCTACAGACATAGATTATAAATCTACTGGTCAATCTATGATTACGACAGTGACTTTAACTCAGGCGTCCTACAGACATAGATTATAAATCTACTGGTCAATCAATGAGTACGACAGTGACTTTAACTCAGGCGTCCTACAGACATAGATTATAAATCTACTGGTCAATCACTGAGTACGACAGTGACTTTAACTGGCGTCCTACAGACATAGATAATCTACTGGTCAATCTATGATTACGACAGTGACTTTAACTCAGGCGTCCTACAGACATAGATTATAAATCTACTGGTCAATCACTGAGTACGACAGTGACTTTAACTGGCGTCCTACAGACATAGATAATCCACTGGTCAATCACTGAGTACGACAGTGACTTTAACTCAGGCGTCCTACAGACATAGATTATAAATCTACTGGTCAATCACTGAGTACGACAGTGACTTTAACTGGCGTCCTACAGACATAGATAATTTACTGGTCAATCTATGATTACGACAGTGACTTTAACTCAGGCGTCCTACAGACATAGATTATAAATCTACTGGTCAATCACTGAGTACGACAGTGACTTTAACTGGCGTCCTACAGACATAGATAATCTACTGGTCAATCACTGAGTACGACAGTGACTAATACTGGCATCCTACAGACATAGATAATCTACTCTATAATTATGACATTGACAGGATTCGAACCTGCCACCTTTGGATTGGGAGTGGGATGCTCTACTCCCAACCACTGTGTCGCATAATTGATATTTTCATAATTTTCACTCACCTTCATCATTAACTCTGAATTAAACACCAATTAAATGTAATTTATTAAATGCGTAATAAAAATAATCACTATCAATACAACAAATGTCTTTTTTGTGTCGATACAAATTGGCTTCTCAATTTGCCACACTTAACTTTAAAGAATATTATTAACTACATGTAGAATAAGATGATATGTTTGTACATTGACCAAATAAAAATTTAATTATCTAGCAGGTTTGGCCTTTAACAGATGAGATTAATAAACATGCTAACTACAAAAGTATAATCAAGATAGAACACAAACTAAATAAAAGTTAAAGCGCAGCATATTTCATTTAATCATTTTACATGACAAAAAATTTCCTTTACATATTTGATCAAGAATGACGCATTACTGTTGATGAAAATAGTTTTCATTTCATTGAATTTGACATAATTTGCATTGAATAAGACATTTGACCCCCCCCCCCTCCAACTTTCTTTGAAGAAACTTTGCCTTCACTGAAGAATACATGGTATAAACAATTGATAGTGATAATTTCTGACATGAAAACACATACGACGAAACATTCTGAAGTATAACTCCAATTCGCTATTTCTTTCATTGTCGTGTTTACCTCAATATCGATTATAGGGGTGTTGTTACAACCTATTCATCCGTTCACAATTGAATAATATGATTTAAACAACCTTCCCACCCTATACCTAATATAATGGATAAATCGATAATGAAAGCCTTATCGAATTTGGTTTATAATGATACCAAATGTTCGTTATCAAAACAGTGAATACAATAGAACACCATTACCAAATTGTCAATATTTCATTTTGATGTCTAAAATTGGCTACTTTCATATTAGAGTCACATGAATATCAAGCTAACAAAAGGTATGTTTGTGAAATGAAATGTAATTCAGGTTTAATTGAAACTACCATTATATTAAGAGAGAAATAAATGTCAAGCTGCTTTAAACACTCCAGAGATAAGAAATATAATATCTGATAGGGCTCAGCCATGTTGAAGTTATTAGACATTTGTACGACATGTATGGTTTGAATATTCAATGACAAGTTTTGACTTCTTAGATAATTTGAGTTGCCTTTTTTAACAATATATTTTTTTAACCATATAAAAGGGCTAAAGGGAGAGAACTCTAGAAGTAATAAAGGGAGTTAACTTGTGAAACATCCTTTGGTTGTTTTACAGTATTTTTCAACAGTATTTCGGTTAATTGACAGTTAACATTATCCCTGTGTTGTCAATGTTCCCGGAGGGGGTTGTTGTGCAACATAAAAAAATGCCAAGATTTTACATTGCTGCCCACTCCACATCCAAAATGGATTTCGGTAGATTCACCGAAATTTGGTGGATTTCGGTAGGTAACGCACCCTTTATCGATTGGTTAACCAATCCGCATCAAGGTTACAAATATTGTTCGGTTATAGAGAAATTGCTTAGGTGATTACCGTAAGATTTGATTGGTTTACACAACACTGATATGCAAATAGTATAATCATGTTAGTATGGCTGTGCCGAAAAATAATGGTCACATTGACAGCTTTAGATGAATAGTAAATTATTCAAAATTTCTGACAACTTGATTACAGATGACTCTCGTTACGTTAAGATGAATTTTCCATTATGTCAAAGATTTCAAAAGACCTGAAATGTTCCTTCTTAGTCTTTATCAAAGGCAACATTATAATACACAAACATATATATTATTAAAAACTTTTTTCTTAAAGAGTAGTACAAAAATTGCAATTAAAGCAATTTTCACAAACTTGTCTTTCTTGCAAAACGCACAAAGCATTCGTCTCGAACAATGCTATCTCTCCAAACATCACCAGTATGGCCTCTCAACATAGTATATGTCAAATTCTCATTAATGCAAACTATTTTCTAAAGTCCCAAAAAATGCAACATAATTAGTCAACTGTTTATTAAATTTTAAAGCTGTTCATGAGTTTGAATTTATTAGTGCATCAGAAAATAATTATTCACACAACTTTATACACCAGTTCATCAAACGAAGTGTGAGGTCAACGTTATTTTAGTATTTGATACACTAATTCATATATGTTACAATGTTTATTTTTAACTGCATAAATTTACATATATCGTGCCATACAGTATAAGCCATATAAAAAACAAAAGCCTGTTATACTTAATCTGACAATCTAAAAGCAAAAACTTCTCATCACAAAAGCAACAATGGTGTAGAATAGAATAGCATAGTTTATTCTGAAATATCAGGTATACTTCAGAATACTGGAGAATAAAAAATTGACATTCAATTCTTTTGAATCGAAATTGCTACTGCATCAATGATGAACCTAAATTACAATTTGTGATACTGGGTAATTATATAGTACATGTAATTGACTAATAAAAGATGAATTATATTTTAATTGATCTTGTGTACTGATATGATTAAATAATTTAAGTTACTCGAGACACAATTAACTGATGGCTACTTTAAATTCTTGAATTTTGTCAATACCTACAGATCATAATTAAGGAACTGATAAGCCTTTCACTAATTAAAATGTTAAAAGACAGACATTTCTATTGGATGCTAAAAAAGTCACACTTTTAGATGTCATTATCTATTAAAAGAAGCTTCAAATAACAGTGCATTTAAGCTGCAGGGCACAATTAGGCTAGTACATTAATATTTAATAATTGAAATTAATATTTCATTAATAGATTGTATTTGTATTGTGTTATATAAAGTGTTGTACAATGTTTCAAGCAATACATTTATTCATTGTGTTGTGTTGTTGTAATATGTTGTGCTGTATCAACTTGTATTGTTACATTAAACTTTTAGTATTAAAGCTTTGAAGGTATAATAATTCTGTGTTATACATGTATTGTTTATTGTTACTTTGGTAACCAATTTACACAAGTGTGACCTAAATCTTTGTATTGTGAAAACATGCTGTTAGACAGTCTGACAGCATGGGTTACTTATAGAATGTACTTAGAGAAGTCTATTTACAGAACAGAACAGATGATTATTTATAATTGGATTTAAGTATATTTTATATGTATCATAAAATGTATACAATTTACAAAATAATAATATTGATGTACTCTATGAGAGTAAGTATAGTGGGATTTTATTAACCGCGAACGTATGAATATATTACCTGGACCATATTGCATTTCAAAAAAGATGTATTGAAATGTTCGTATTTGTCTGTAAGCTTGACGGAGAAAAAGCCGCGGTTGTGTTTTGATAGAAAAGTAAACCAAACCACTGTTATAGCTTTATACTCATGAGAGCATTTCCTTACCTAAATTGGCATTGATCGGTCCTGAAAGTTCATGCACTTGTTCGCGGTCAATCTAACAGCACTATACATGTACATTTATATCATTACAACAAAGTCAAACCTGCTGAGGCCAATAACACTGAGGATATGTCATTGTCTCTGGTAACCATGGAAAATGACGTTGTTCTAGTCAGTAATCCCTAATTTACAAAATATACATTAGGCCACCATTAAAAAAAATTGCATAACCATCACCTACTCATTAAATTCCCCCTACTCAAAAATATTTGTGGATGCCCATTTAAGTGGGAAACATTTGTTAGTTGCATATTGATACAACTTGAATGACCATAAAATATAGTGTTAAAAAATTAATTACCTCACCTACTTACATATCAATTTTGGTGGATATGGTTTTGGCAAACAAACAATATTTAAGAGTAAAGTTTATACAGTATACATTCAATATACTATAATAATAGAACAATTTATTGAAACTTCAGAATGACCAAGACATTACACACTTATGAAAATTTATGAATTTTAGATGTCTTCTAAAGTCACATGGTAAAGTCACATGGTAAAGCCAAAATAAAAAAAAAGTTATCTTTCTATCCATACCTACCAACTCGCAAAAATGCAGCGCTCCAGTATTGTGTGTATTTGCGCTTAATTATCGTCGCCACTGGTTTCCCATAAGGGCGATGCCTCCAGAAGAATATTGTTAGACATATAGACTATAGTGCATGATACAGGAGATGCCTCAGTTCCAGAAGCAGTCCCCTGGTTCTTTTACGTGCCTGATGTAAAGCATCGTACACAGGACCTTGGTTTTTTAAAGTCTTGTCCGGAACTGTTAGTACTGTCAGTTGTGGAGGGAGGAATATTCCTGGATTACAGTATTGGTCTATTGTGGGATTAGAACTTGTTTAGTTCTGATCAAGATTAATAAATTTATAAAACAATTATTTTTGTTTAAATCGAGATCTGCATACCTAACCCAACTTCACATAGCGGGGCCACTGCTAGGAGACAGTAAACAAATCAATGTACTTTCATAATTTATAATGGCCTAAATAAATGTACTTTAAGTAATAAATGTATTCAAGTACATGTTTTACATATAATATTAATGAACAAATTATCTGCTGGTCACGACTAACATACATATATCTACAAAACTATTACAATGTAATCAGAGATATAAATATGCAGATCTATATACATATGTTACTGAATATGAATTTATTTTAAAACAGAAACGTGTCCTGTTTAAAGTGATATAACAAGATTTCCCAACAGGGTTTATTTTGGCTATTTTTGGGAAGATGACCCATATAGTATACCCTTCAAATTGGGGAAAATTGGATCATAGAAATTGGTGAAGAAGTTCAGAAATTACAGCAACATTTCAGCAATAAACGTAAAGGATGCAGTAATTAATGAATCAACAACATATTGCTATTTATATAAACTGCATGTGAGAGAAAAGCCTCTTTGTCAATTTTTGACCAAATTGAACCAAATTTTACATTTTCAATATAATGTTTAATGATGCCAAATGGCATATACCTTCTTTTTAATCAGGATAAATTAGAAAATCCTGTCCAATTTGTCTTAAAATCCCTTCTTTTGTTTTCATGTTGAAAATCAGCAACTTTGGTTCGGAAATATATCAATATCAAACTAACAAAAGGTTTTGTGTAAAATGAAATGCAGTTAGTCTGGATTTCAATTATCATGATTTGCTGTTGTCTGGTAATGGCAGTTATACCATGTTATGCTGTATATCTGGTTGGCAGTTATCATGAAATGCTGTATGTCTGGTTCGCAGTTATCATGTTATGCTGTATGTCTGGTTCGCAGTTATCATGTTATGCTGTATGTCTGGTTGGCAGTTATCATGTTATGCTGTATGTCTGGTTGGCAGTTATCATGTTATGCTGTATGTCTGGTTGGCAGTTATCATGTTATGCTGTATGTCTGGTTGGAAGTTATCATGTTATGCTGTATGTCTGGTTGGCAGTTATCATGTTATGCTGTATGTCTGGTTGGAAGTTATCATGTTATGCTGTATGTCTGGTTGGCAGTTATCATGTTATGCTGTATGTCTGGTTGGCAGTTATCATGTTATGCTGTATATCTGGTTGGCAGTTATCATGAAATGATGTTGTCTGGTTGGCAGATATCATAAAATGCTGTTGTCTGTTTGGCATTTATCATGAAATGCAGTATGTCTGGTTGGCAGTTATCATGAAATGCTGTTGTCTGGTTGCCAGTTATCATGTTATGCTGTATGTCTGGTTGGCCATTAGCATGTTATGCTGTATGTCTGGTTGGACGTTATCATGTTATGCTGTTGTCTGGTTGGCCATTAGCATGTTATGCTGTATGTCTGGTTGGCAGTTATCATGAAATGCTGTTGTCTGGTTGGCAATTATCATGTTATGCTGTATGTCTGGTTGGCAATTATCATGTTATGATGTAAGTCTGGTTGGAAGTTATCATGAAATGCAGTATGTCTGGTTGGTAGTTATCATGTTATGCTGTAAATCTGGTTGGCAGTTATCATGATTTGCTGTTGTCTGGTTGGCCGTTATCATGAAATGCAGTATATCCTATTGGCAGTTATCATGAAATGCAGTATGTCTTGTTGGCAATTATCATGTTATGCTGTATGTCTGGTTTGAAGTTATCATGTTATGCTGTATGTCTGGTTGGCAGTTATCATGAAATGCAGTATATCTGGTTGGCAATTATCATGTTATCCTGTATGTCTGGTTGGCAATTATCATGTTATGCTGTATGTCTGGTTTGAAGTTATCATGTTCTGCTGTATGTCTGGTTGGCCGTTATCATGTTATGCTGAATTTCTGGTTGGCAGTTATCATGTAATGCTGTTGTCTGGTTGGCAGTTATCATGTTATGCTGTATGTCTGGTTGGAAGTTATCATGTTATGCTGTATGTCTGGTTGGCAGTTATCATGTAATGCTGTATGTCTGGTTGGAAGTTATCATGTTATGCTGTATATCTGGTTGGAAGTTATCATGTTATGCTGTATTTCTGGTTGGAAGTTATCATGTTATGCTGTATGTCTGGTTGGCAGTTATCATGTAATGCTGTATGTCTGGTTGGAAGTTATCATGTTATGCTGTATATCTGGTTGGAAGTTATCATGTTATGCTGTATTTCTGGTTGGAAGTTATCATGTTATGCTGTATGTCTGGTTGGCAGTTATCATGTAATGCTGTATGTCTGGTTGGAAGTTATCATGTTATGCTGTATATCTGGTTGGAAGTTATCATGTTATGCTGTATATCTAGTTGGAAGTTATCATGTTATGCTGTATTTCTGGTTGGAAGTTATCATGTTATGCTGTATGTCTGGTTGGAAGTTATCATGTTATGCTGTATGTCTGGTTGGCAGTTATCATGTTATTATGTATGTCTGGTTGGCAATAATCATGAAATGCTGTATCTCTGGTTGGCAATTATCATGTAATGCTGTATGTCTGGTTGGCAATTATCATGAAATGATGTATGTCTGGTTTGAAATGCATTTGTCTGGTTTGAAATGTTCATCTAGCCATCTAAGAATGATAAAAATGTCATGCCACTTTAACTACCAAACATTTAGCAAACATCTGTCGAATGTTTTTCATGGTAGTTTTATGAATGATATATCTAGACACCGACATGTACAGTACACCTTCACTTTAGGACTCCTTGAATCTAAGAGGACACCATTTTTTAGACCATAATTTTATAATTATCATGGTCCTATATTTTCTACCATAATTCAATTCAATAATCAGACATCCTCACCAATAAGACTGACCAATGGTGGTATTATTATGTTTTTTACGAAATTACGTTACAATAAAATGTATACATGTTATGACGAAATTTACTTTAACTCTTTTGTCCTAAAACGTGCTAAGACTATAATAAATTAATTTTCATAGTTCAGTCAATGAATGTGTTCTCATAGTTCTCTGTGCTTTTCTGATTTCGTAACTACATGTAGGCCGACTAATATGCGTCTTTAACTCTTAAAGTGCACATGACAATAATTTATAACCGGTTATAAAGTGGCAATTTGATAATAGTTATATAGAATAGATAAATGTACATATGTACACCAATACTGGCTAAACTAAAACCCTCACCTGAACGAATTACATTGATTTAAAATTTCCCTCCACTAGAAGTGTATCCGTGTTACCCGTTTCGTCCCATCGCACTTTTAAAACGCACATTAAACAAGCTAAAAAGTCCGTCAAGGTTCGGTTCACATACACACCTGTATAAATCTGTACTTCCTGTGTAGTAATTTCACGCGGTGACTGACAACTGATCGCTGATTGGTTGATAAGTTAAGCCACCTGTCGTATCTCTCGTTCGCTTGTCAACAATGTTGATATCTACCGATTTTCTGCGTGTTCCGTTGCCATAGTAACGTATTCAACAAGTGAAGGCGATGAATCGATTGGAATCACAAAAGCTTAAGCGCTACCCTGTGTATTGAAACCTTCAATTATAACACAAATTATTTTAGTTCGTGAATTTTTCTACGAGAACATATGTGACATGTGTCAAATTCCTATCATATCTAGATAATAGCAAGATAAATGTAACTATACTTCATAGTGTCTAAATAGACACTTGCATTCATACTCTATTTATTAAATCCGTTTAATTCCATGAGATGATCTGTATATGTCGCACGATGTTAGGATTATATATTCAATGGCTGTCTAGAACCACACGACACAACGTTGTTACCAGGGGTATTGTTCTGGTGCCAATTTAACTCTTTGTAAGCATAAAATTGAGTCGTCATGTTATAATGTAGATATGCATGACAGCAAATTGGTGAAATATTGCAAAATACGTATTCTGTCAAGCTATCATGGTTCCGAATTTTAAAATAATATTTAGATTAAACGCCTGAAAACTTACGCAAATGCCAAGTAAATGGCTTATAAACGGGTACACACGCGTAAAAAAACTTTTTCAAAATAAAGCATTACAGAATTATGTAAGTATACTATATACATT
This sequence comes from Mactromeris polynyma, assembly GCA_032209605.1. NCBI lineage: Eukaryota > Metazoa > Mollusca > Bivalvia > Venerida > Mactridae > Mactromeris > Mactromeris polynyma. Next base: position 13,808,898 of record JASFXZ010000014.1, on the reverse strand, counting down.
CTATGGTTCTAGACGGAATGCGTCGGGTATTAAAAAAAACTCTGACTAATATCAAATGTTTTTCGATTTTCACAGCATACATATATGCAAAGACCTATTTAGGTCTTTGATATATGCTTTCAACACAACGCGACGCGACACGACACGACACAACACGACACGACACAACACAACACAACACAACACAACACAGTACAATGCAACGCAACGAACGCAACACAACTCAAAAGTTTAAAAAAATGATTTAAACAGTGATTTATATACGTATACAGCAGACCAAGAGAAACGACATAATTAGGTTCCGTTGCTGGCCATGTAAGCTGAGTTTATTTTCGTACGGAGTGAATTTTGCCAGGACCAAAATGACAAACCATGGCAAGTATCCTTAACCTTAAAGTCGGATGCAAATATTTTGTCACTTCGATTCATGGAAAGTCATTATTTCCTTTGTAGTAGTTCCATGAGCTCTACGTACATATATAATTGTGTTTTGAAACATTTTTATGATATTATGACAGGAAATACCACACCTATTAAATTTATAAATTCGATCTGCGGTTTCCGCGAAATTTAACCGAAGTGTCACTATGTCCATTGTCTTTTTTGTATCAAAGCTGTAAAAAAGCAGAGAATTGATATTTTCAGCACATCTTCAAAATAACGACAACTAATAGTTGCATGAAACAAATATACGACAGTTACTTCCCTTTGATTTCCCAATGTAGCCTGGGGTCATGGCTCACTGATTGCTAACGCTTACCGACGCGGAGCAATAGGAGGTTTGGCCAGGATTCCAGGCTATGTAGCTCCAAATTGCCATTCGGAACACCTCGGCGCTATAAATAATGGATGTATTCCGAGCTCTGCCGAGTAGTTACGATTGCCAAATTGCTCGCCACAGTTACTTCCCTTGGCGTTCGGAGGAAATATTTGATTTTGGAAATGCTCGGAACCAGTCAACTTGCTGTGCGGAGGTTTGTGTGACTCATGTCCGCACAGTAGACACCTATACATCTTGTCATAAATATCACCAATATGTACAGAGGAAAGAATGCAGTATGGCGGATTCATTGCAATAAGGAACAAACCCATTTCTGGAATGATGACATTTGAATGCAATAAGGTAAAGCATTTGTTTGCACATTGGGAGATCTATATATATTCTGATTCGACGTAAAATGCCACAATATTGCACCACAAACGTTCTAGAAAAGGATTTTTTCGGGGGGAGTAGAATCTATATGCTCCTAAACCCAGGGAGATTATTTGCGAACACATCCCACCAGCCCTGGCTACGCCCCTGTCTTGCGTAATGACTTTGATGGTGAATAAAATTGCAAGTACTACAAACCTTTAGCCGTATTGACAGAGTTTAAATCTATCAATAAAAGGAATTTTGTCCGGTTCCTCTTTGTCATGGCTTGAATTGTAAATGTATTGCTTTTGTGCGTATACATACACTTACGCAAGTTTGCTATAATTAATCATGAGAAAGAAGCGTATGTTCAGTGCATTTCTCCGGAGCAATGACCTCTCTTCAATAACACAGATTATCCGGTAGACAGTAGAAATACTACATTTGAGTGCCGCTGTGCGTTATCCGAACTCTTCTGAAGGTTACCCTTTGTTAATAATGACGGCCATTTTGACCAGGAGACATGACTTTCAAAATGGCGGACACCCACAGCTAGAGAGATCTCTTTTGGCTTAAAAATGGCACCCATTTGAAAATCAGAGGACATCACTCTCGTCTTACTTTTCCACAATTTGAAAGAAAGGGACGTAACTCCCATTGATATTTTATAAATATGGGACATAACGCTAGATTATACATTCCTCAATCGCCATTCGAAAACGGAGTAGCACCTCCTACTTTCAAGATGGCGGAAATTTACTGTAAGAGTAACCTCCACTAATTTCAAAATTAAGTAACTCCACTTTTTGTCATAATTTGCCTCCATTTAAAAAAGGGACTTTACTCTCATTGATAATGGCGGCAATTTTATAAAGGGTACATTACTCTATATATTATAACTACCTTTGCCGCCATTCGAAATAGGAGTAGCCTCACGTACAGCTTTCAAAATGGCGGAAATTTACAGCATGTGAACATCCCTAGTATCAAACGTCGGGCATTCGCACCAAGAGTGATCTCTCTTGGCTAAAAAATGGCAGCTGTTTTGACATCAGCTAGGCGACATCACTAGTGTCTTACTTTCCCGCCAGTTGAAAACAAGGGGACGTCACTCTCTTGTCATTTTAAAAACTGGACCACCATTCGCAGCAGGAGTATCAACCCTTCTTTCAAAATAGTGGTCATTTTCAGTAAGAGTAATTCCCTCTCATTTCAAAATTGCGCACATTTATAGCAAGAGTGACGTTCCTAAAAAATGGCAGCCTTTTTGACAACAGGGAACATCACTGTTGTCTTACTTTGCAGCCATTTTGAAATAAAGGGACGTTATTCTCATTCATATCGGAGGCCATTTTATAAACAGGACCGCCATTTGCACTAAAAGAAGTCTCCCCTTTTTGAAAATGGCAATGGAGAGTAACCTCATTTTCTTTAAAGATGGCGGAAATTTGCAATATGAGTTATCTTCCTTGGTTTAAACTCGTCCATATCACCACATACAACGATAATTTGAAACATGATTGTGTTTTTTATTTAATTTACTCTTCAAATGTGTAAAGCACAAAACTAAACGGTTAACTTCGTGATACATAAATACAGAAAAACAAGCCATGACACGGTTGAGTGAAGTTGGCGCGGCAATCGTACACCAACATTGAATGCCGACCCAGATTGAATACAAAGCCAGCACTGACATCGTTATTCGTCCTATACTTTTGAATACATATCATAAACCGAACCCATATCTAGCTATGACATTAACGTTCGAAACGGGTCCGCGGCGAATACATATCTGGAGTCGAATAACGATCGATGTGCGAGCTGGCTCGTTAATAGACTCCAGATAAGTATTTCTAGAGTTTTTTTACATATTTGAATACATACATTGTACCGTACACAGAGCAAGCACAGGCGTCAGCATTCGAACATAAACGTGGCGAATACATATCTGAAGTCGAATAGCGAGCCAGCTCGTACATCGTTATTCCAGTTTTCTAAATATTTGAATACAGACCTAGTAGCTAATCCATAACTACACTGTAGCACTGGCATCAACTGCTCCCTAACGTTTGTACAATTGAGTCTCCTCAAATGACTTATGTTTTATGGACTGTTGTTTTCCAGGGTCTGTGTGGAGAGACATTGTCTTACGTATATGGCGGTCCCTGTAACAACTTATAATCTCTCTTATATTAGCAGATACGTTATCTGCTATGTGATCATCTTAGAAAACAGTAAAATAAAGGGATGGGTTTGATTGTGTATTAAATGCTGGGCGTTCAGAAATAAGTTGGAAATAGTAATGTTGATAAAGGTTTGTCTTTCCAGACTTTCAAGCACGCGATATTTATGTCAACGTGATTCATAATTATATGTATATTTAAACCTACTTGTCATTTGATAACAAGGGAAGTAACTCTAACGTTCATGTATTATGAAGATGTACTTGATAGTAACCAGATTCGTTTCTAATATCGTTGTTTCATATTTTACTTCATATCCAAGGTGACATTATATGGTTTAATGAAATCAAAGAGTTTCTGTGAATTCAAATATTGATACATGAATGGATAATGGTATGGCAAACAATACCGTTAATATTTTTGGACACATCTATTTGCTAGCGAATCGCCAGGTACACCAGTGGCAATTTGTGATAAAAAATACTTGTATGTTTAATTGTAATTTACATTGTTTCAAATATTTATTTAGAAAATGAAATCCTATTTTAGGCGGATTGGTGATCGTCTCACATCGTACATCATTTCTAATACATTCAGCAACAATGTTTCCATATAACAAACATAATTGACGCTAATGCATACCAGAATATATCAAGTTTAGTCCGAGGATGCAAACTATTGCACGCTTTGTTTGGTTTCGATCAAACCCATTACATTTAATCATGTTTCAATTAACGGTTGAAATTACTGATTACATTTCACTTCGCCAATTTAAATAAAATCATATTCCAATTTGAATTATTTCAGGTTTGTTGACACACAGTTTCGATAGCAATATCGATGTGATTGCTAAAAACATATCTCTCAGTATTACGTTTCATGTAAATCCTCAAATAATGAATAAAGAATTCGTGCAGGAAATGCCACATACAAAGTGCACAGCAACCGCGAAAGCTCAAGGCGACATGAAAAGTAACCAAAGGGGACAAAAGGCACCAATATAAATGATGGATGAAGATGTGAGTAACGTATTGGAACGGCCAGTGGCAACATATCCCACTTGGGATTTATACCTGGTTTAAGGTGCAGCATTCCCAAAACAGTGTATATAAGAGAATTATCGATGTAAACAATCATCGCTGGACTACTCCCAAACACTATGATTCGTCGAACACTGCATACAGGACATATACACACACAATTACAGACCCCTGCAACCATTCAAATATGTCCTCCATGACTGTGGAGGCATTGTCAAATTTTTGTGGTGTTCCCTGTAGCAACTTATTCTCTCTTTTAGCAGGAACCATTCCATATACAAAGTGCACAGCAACCGCAAACGCACAAGGATATATGAAAACATTGAAAATAATGACCTGACAAGATGGATATGATACACAAATCAGACGCCTTCCTTACGTTCCAGGGTATAATAGCGATCACCATCATAGAATATTGAACCCGTCCTGTCTTCGCAAAAACAAAGGGGGAAACGTGATTACCAACTGAAAAGTGGCCAATCGCTAAGTACACAGTACGCTGCTGTATGGCATGATCATAACCTCTCTTTATAAACGTCTTGATGCGTCTTACAAACAAAGAATTGCAATACGTATGTCAAAGGATCATACGAAGTCTACAAATCACACCATCGTAAAACTCCGGATGTAAAATACGCCGTGAAATGTGCCGTGTATGGTTGTTAAGTTTAAAGTTTCAACTTATTCATTTTAAAGCGATTGAGAAAACACGTCTATTTCTATTATTCTCTCTGTGTGACAGCTTAATGAGTTACAATCAGCACAACCAGGGATTCACACGCATAACCTTGACTAAGGCGATCTACTTCACGATCACTCTACCTAAGGTTGTTAATGTAGTTTATGTATCCAACAGTACACAGTTTATTTTCAGTAATTCTGATGGTTTTACATTTGTCTTGACTCAATATATTAAAGTGGCATTACATACTTTATTCAATTAATGTATGGAAACAAGCTGTTCACGTACTTGGTAAGGATTGAGAACCTTGACGACGAAATCTTTTTATTTCGCTGAAGTTGACATTACTCAAATAAAACATTTAACTCATGAATTTGCTGTTTGAAAAACATTCATGATGTAATGAAAGCTAATGACATTCCATGTTTAAAGTGGAAAATAAAGTAAAAAGACATTGTTTCACACAATAAGTATTGTTTTTCTCATAACAGACATACCATGCATACATTTGAGTAACATAACATTAACTTGACATCTTGAATGTTGAAAAAGTCTAAAAACCACTGCGACAGTGTCTTCAAGTTTTGCTGCATTGCAACTCCTCATGGCACGCAATACCCCTCTTAATGTCCCACCAAAGATTTTCAATGGGGTTCAGATCTGGTGACTGTGGAGGCCAAAAAATGGTTCTGATTTCATGTCCCAGCTTTTCTCAACAGTATTTCTGTTATAAACGGCAATCAGTGTTCCTGGGTAACCAACCAGTACTAACCACCTCAAGCAAATGACAACAATGCCAATGTCACCACATAGATCAGAGTTCAGAGGTGGAGGACAAATGACTTTGGATGCATTATCTTCACTCAAATTGTCACTGAAGAACATACACTTCCGAAGTTGTCGACATGCGTTAGTATAACATTTTCAAAGAAATTGATATTTAGGATAATTACACTGATAATTTCAATCCTATTCTGGGCTTTATTGACACTGGTTGGCTGACAATACCTTTTTTTAGTTTTACATTTACGTAAATCCATAAGTATGTTTGTTTCAGCCAATAAAACACGGACTGCGAATGCTTACTGTGCCTGATTGTTTAAACAATTCATCCTTTGAATAAAATATGTTTGCCAACTTTAATTGTAGTCGTGGGCAAGGACTCATTGTACAAGGTTTTGTGCTCATACTACCAACATTTTCATTTTTGGGCTCACATACTTTTGCGAAATACTGTTCAAACATTAAACAAAACCTATGACGTGAACACTAGACATTTAGGTCTATTTGTAATTCACAAAAGTTATTGATAACATTGTTAATATTGTCAGTTGTTTCCCAGTTATCGAAGAGAAACTACTTGGATCATGTTGGTAATTAAAAAAATCATGATCCTCATGCATTTCGATTTAGTTTTTGGGGCATGTCGTAACTTTTCTTTCAACATAACAGAAGTAGGAGTATGTTATCAGCTATACAATGGTGTTATCAGCGACGTCTATGGCATCAGGTCTATTACAGCATGATCGATTCTTTGCGCTAAAGACAATTGTTGTTCTGTCTTGTTCGATCAAATGTATCAACGCTGTATCACATATTCTGCCTTCGCAACAAGCACAGTGACTGGATGTGGATGGAAGTATGCGGAAAATGACTTGGTGAGTACACAGATCTATGTTTACTTAAAAACCACCTCGCATTGTTGTAGTATTTTGTTGTAAATAGAAATTGACCTTTATCTTCAGCTTTTATTTTCCAAAGTTAATTCCGTTATTCTCGAGATATATAATTATGTATTATGCACAGAAACATTTTGTGTAATCAAGAATCTCCGTAATTGGATTTGACGAAGGTTTTTAACATCATTTACGTTCTGTATGTCGACAAAAACATATAGAGTTACGCAAATGTCCGTATGTCACTCACCGCCACGTGTTCGATTTAGTTTCTTCGACATTTTATTTTGTTTTATTTATATGTTATTGTAACTTTTGTAAATAGTTAATGCTTCTATAAAAATTGTCATTCTGATCAACACACATGTTTAATTTATTGTAAATGAATCTTCTCCGCAACTTTATATGTTTGAATTATCCTGTATATACATGTAATTTTAAATATGTTGTCCTCATGGGCCGCGAGGCTTATTGGATTTTGAAAACTAAAATAAATTATATCTATCTATCTATGATCTGTCAGACCACACAGATTGATACATCGGTAAATGCTCATGCTCAATACAAATATGAAATTTAAGTACTGAATGAAGACGTTGAGCGGGAATGCCACACACAATTGCGTGGCCACCCTAAAAGTACAAGCAGACATGAAAAAATACACGTACGTGTAAACAATAATGCATTGAAAACGTACACAAGACACAAACATAATTGATGGTTGAACTTGCATCAAATATCAGCATTATATTAGCATTTCATTTTAGTAATTACGTCACTATCGGCATTCAAAGATCCGATTTCTTTAATAGATACGAAACTACACCAAACATACAAGAATTATAAGACTTGGAAAGATATGATTATGCTCATTGTAATGCTATACTTTAAACAATGAATAATCTATGATATAAAACGTATTTAATTTTTTCAGGAATTTTGATAATTACTTTTTATCATCAAAATTACTTTTACCGTGAATGAAAATAGTGTACATGTATTTCTGTTTTTTATATATACAACGAAACAAAATGGCATAATGATACAATATAACATGTTATTATACATGCATATGGTTTCAAACTAGACAAATCAACATCGAAACTAATAAAATTGAAATCGTATGTATATCAATTTTCCAAATATTTGTAAATAACTTGAAACAATGTTGTCATAATTATATCAAGGAATATAATTATGAAATGGTCGATATACAGGTAAATTTGTATTTACAGTATTGTATCATGCTGAGATCGATATAATACAGTCCGACGTATTTTGAACTTCTACAGTGAACATTTTTGTTTTCAGGACATGTGTAGAGGTCCCAGGCCATACACGCCACCCGCTCCCAACCAATGTGATCCTGGTTACAGTTACGACGTTACAGTTACAGTTAATCCCGTTAACTTTGACGATAATGCGATAATATTAACTGCAGCAAACTAGTAATATTGTAAAAAAAGTCAATGCTTGCGAGCAGTATTTGTCGGTCAGCCTGATTCAAGTGAATCTATACCAAATATGTATCACGTGTCCAAATCATGCAACTTTATACACTGTGTTGGGTTTATCCAATGTTTGCCGATTTGGTCATGTTAGGTTGAACAGCAATCTGTATTAGTCCAATTCATAATTGCTTATTGTTATAATTAACACAGCGGAAGGTCGGTGTTCACATGTCAGATTCTGTAATTAAACAGACAATTAAATTCTACTAAATACGGCACTTCTATCATCAATGACATTAAAAATTATGTCAATGCTTTGTTGATGTAAGTTCATTCAAATCCTTTATGAGCCATATTTTCGGCGTATAAGTCCAAATAATACGTATATACAATATTCATTATTTCTATTGAAAAGGACATTGTAACTTGAAATATCGAATGTATTTGTGTATCTGTTTTATATCTGTGATATAAAATAAACTGATTTGACCATTTTAGACTGCGTGTCGTACGGTTCGACATATGGAAGATTTGATGGATACTATATAGGTGGTTACGACAATCGCAGGATACGTGGAAGTTCGGAACAAGCATGCAAGGATGCGTGTACTGCTGAGACCACGTTTGAATGCCGGACTGCAGAACTGTCGTCTGATGGATTGTGTTACTTGTCAGTAGAGACTGCACTGACACAACCTGGTAGCTACGATCAAAGGTCATCATACACACTGTGGCAAAGAAATTGTGCCTTGGTCTTGGACGGATTCGGATAAACATTTATTGGCGTGTAGTATTGACTAACGTGCTTTTTTCTTTCAATTTATATTAATGTATGTTATAAGACTTTATATTCAGACTTTAGAAGTGTCACATTTGCATAAAACATTTAAAGTTATATTATCATCTAAAATCGCTTAATAATAAGTAATAGGGCCTACATGACTAAAGTAGTGCATTGAATGAGAAATGAAGTAATCTTTCAAACAATCGCAGAAACGCGTAATATTCTCTGATGAATAAATGAATATGAAAGTGGTTAATTTAGTGAAAGTCTATCATTAATTAGACCCCATCTGTGGACGAATTTTATGGTCGCATTATTTATGGATACAACCGTTTGATTATGTACAAAGAGCTTTCTTCTTGCGTTTTGTTATAATTTCGTCTGCTCATAAACTAGTTACAAATTATAAACTTATAATATGGTATAGGAAGTATTAATTTTACATTCTAAAAATGGACTCCACATCATGTTTCAATACAACAATGTCTTCGTTTTTATGATATGTGTCACAAGAAAAACTGTTGGTAACATTTCATTTCTAGTGTGGTGTATTAGTGGACAGAAAGAATTGAACACTATTTATAACATAACATACGGACGGTGTAGAGTGGTAATAATACACATGGATTATATTTGATAATTCACTAGTGAAATAACAACTCACGTGCGTGACGTCACAATAAAACAAGCGTGACGTTGACGCGCTCAAATGATGTTGACATTGTTAAATATTATTATATTATGACGTTTTTTTCATTGAAAATTATTGTCTAGTTAATTTGAATATGATATGTTATAATCATTTAAACTCTTATGTAGTGGTTGAAAAATATATCTAGATCTAGAGTCTTGTTGCGTCAGGTTTTGATTTCCAAACACGGAATTACACACAACATAAGTTGCTGGCACATTTGGAGATCATGGTAATGTTTTGACCAAAATCACTTGTTTCTTCTTATGCCATAAATGGAATCTTACATTCGTGGTCATTTGTAATTGACTTTATTAAACTCGTCATCTAAACCTGATAAAAACTTGACAGAGCCTCGTTTTTATAGGCCTACGTTCTAGAAAAACTGACCACTCGTGTTAGATCCTCTATTTATTACATACTCGACAAAATATGTAGGAGATATTACGATTGCTGGTCACTACAGATCCAAAATAGATTTCGGTAAATACACCGAAATTCAGTGGATTTCGGTAAAGTAACACACCCCTTATCGAAAGGTTAACCAATCCGAGTCATTGTTACAAACGTTGTTCGGTTGAAAAGAAGTTAGTTTAGTGGTTAATTAATCCAGTACATAAATAACATGCCCTACATATTAATCGAGTACATAAATAACATGCCCTACATCCAGTACATAAATAACATGCCCTACATATTAATCCAGTACATAAATAACATGCCCTACATATTAATCCAGTACATGAATAACATGCCCTACATATTAATCCAGTACATAAATAACATGCCCTACATATTAATCCAGTACATAAATAACATGCCCTACATATTAATCCAGTACATAAATAACATGCCCTACATATTAATCCAGTACATAAATAACATGCCCTACATATTAATCCAGTACATAAATAACATGCCCTACATATTAATCCAGTACATGAATAACATGCCCTACATATTAATCCAGTACATAAATAACATGCCCTACATATTAATCGAGTACATAAATAACATGCGCTACATATTAATCGAGTACATAAATAACATGCCCTACATATTAATCCAGTACATAAATAACATGCCCTACATATTAATCCAGTACATAAATAACATGCCCTACATATTAATCCAGTACATAAATAACATGCCCTACATATTAATCCAGTACATAAATAACATGCCCTACATATTAATCCAGTGCATAAATAACATGCCCTACATATTAATCCAGTACATAAATAACATGCCCTACATATTAATCGAGTACATGAATAACATGCCCTACATATTAATCGAGTACATAAATAACATGCCCTACATATTAATCGAGTACATAAATAACACGCCCTACCTATTAATCCAGTACATAAATAACATGCCCTACATATTAATCCAGTACATAAATAATATGCCCTACATATTAATCCAGTACATAAATAACATGCCCTACATATTAATCCAGTACATAAATAACATGCCCTACCTATTAATCCAGTACATAAATAACATGCCCTACATATTAATCCAGTACATAAATAACATGCCCTACATATTAATCCAGTACATAAATAATATGCCCTACATATTAATCCAGTACATAAATAACATGCCCTACATATTAATCCAGTACATAAATACCATGCCCTACCTATTAATCCAGTACATAAATAACATGCCCTACATATTACTCGAGTACATAAATAACATGCCCTACATATTAATCCAGTACATAAATAATATGCCCTACATATTAATCCAGTACATAAATAACATGCCCTACATATTAATCCAGTACATAAATACCATGCCCTACCTATTAATCCAGTACATAAATAACATGCCCTACATATTACTCGAGTACATAAATACCATGCCCTACCTATTAATCCAGTACATAAATAACATGCCCTACATATTAATCCAGTACATAAATAACATGCCCTACCTATTAATCCAGTACATAAATACCATGCCCTACCTATTAATCCAGTACATAAATAACATGCCCTACATATTACTCGAGTACATAAATAACATGCCCTACATATTAATCGAGTACATAAATAACATGCCCTACCTATTAATCCAGTACATAAATACCATGCCCTACCTATTAATCCAGTACATAAATAACATGCCCTACCTATTAATCCAGTACATAAATACCATGCCCTACCTATTAATCCAGTACATAAATACCATGCCCTACCTATTAATCCAGTACATAAATACCATGCCCTACCTATTAATCCAGTACATAAATAACATGCCCTACCTATTAATCCAGTACATAAATAACATGCCCTACCTATTAATCCAGTACATAAATAACATGCCCTACCTATTAATCCAGTACATAAATAACATGCCCTACCTATTAATCCAGTACATAAATACCATGCCCTACCTATTAATCCAGTACATAAATAACATGCCCTACCTATTAATCCAGTACATAAATAACATGCCCTACCTATTAATCCAGTACATAAATACCATGCCCTACCTATTAATCCAGTACATAAATAACATGCCCTACCTATTAATCCAGTACATAAATAACATGCCCTACATATCAATCCAGTACATAAATACCATGCCCTACCTATTAATCCAGTACATAAATAACATGCCCTACATATTACTCGAGTACATAAATACCTTGCCCTACCTATTAATCCAGTACATAAATAACATGCCCTACATATTAATCCAGTACATAAATAACATGCCCTACCTATTAATCCAGTACATAAATACCATGCCCTACCTATTAATCCAGTACATAAATAACATGCCCTACATATTACTCGAGTACATAAATAACATGCCCTACATATTAATCGAGTACATAAATAACATGCCCTACCTATTAATCCAGTACATAAATACCATGCCCTACCTATTAATCCAGTACATAAATAACATGCCCTACCTATTAATCCAGTACATAAATAACATGCCCTACCTATTAATCCAGTACATAAATACCATGCCCTACCTATTAATCCAGTACATAAATAACATGCCCTACCTATTAATCCAGTACATAAATACCATGCCCTACCTATTAATCCAGTACATAAATAACATGCCCTACCTATTAATCCAGTACATAAATAACATGCCCTACATATTAATCCAGTACATAAATACCATGCCCTACCTATTAATCCAGTACATAAATAACATGCCCTACATATTACTCGAGTACATAAATAACATGCCCTACATATTAATCCAGTACATAAATAACATGCCCTACCTATTAATCCCGTACATAAATACCATGCCCTACCTATTAATCCAGTACATAAATAACATGCCCTACCTATTAATCCAGTACATAAATAACATGCCCTACATATTACTCGAGTACATAAATAACATGCCCTACCTATTAATCCAGTACATAAATACCATGCCCTACCTATTAATCCAGTACATAAATAACATGCCCTACATATTAATCCAGTACATAAATAACATGCCCTACCTATTAATCCAGTACATAAATACCATGCCCTACCTATTAATCCAGTACATAAATACCATGCCCTACCTATTAATCCAGTACATAAATAACATGCCCTACCTATTAATCCAGTACATAAATAACATGCCCTACCTATTAATCCAGTACATAAATAACATGCCCTACATATTAATCCAGTACATAAATAACATGCCCTACCTATTAATCCAGTACATAAATAACATGCCCTACATATTAATCCAGTACATAAATAACATGCCCTACCTATTAATCCAGTACATAAATACCATGCCCTACATATTAATCCAGTACATAAATACCATGCCCTACCTATTAATCCAGTACATAAATACCATGCCCTACCTATTAATCCAGTACATAAATACCATGCCCTACCTATTAATCCAGTACATAAATAACATGCCCTACCTATTAATCCAGTACATAAATAACATGCCCTACCTATTAATCCAGTACATAAATACCATGCCCTACCTATTAATCCAGTACATAAATAACATGCCCTACCTATTAATCCAGTACATAAATATCATGCCCTACCTATTAATCCAGTACATAAATAACATGCCCTACCTATTAATCCAGTACATAAATAACATGCCCTACCTATTAATCCAGTACATAAATACCATGCCCTACCTATTAATCCAGTACATAAATAACATGCCCTACCTATTAATCCAGTACATAAATAACATGCCCTACATATTAATCCAGTACATAAATAACATGCCCTACCTATTAATCCAGTACATAAATAACATGCCCTACCTATTAATCCAGTACATAAATATCATGCCCTACCTATTAATCCAGTACATAAATAACATGCCCTACCTATTAATCCAGTACATAAATAACATGCCCTACATATTAATCCAGTACATAAATACCATGCCCTACCTATTAATCCAGTACATAAAAGCCTCTTGAACAAACATGGTTAACACTATAACCGTGTACCTTGTAAGTGATATAATTACAAAAAGGGTATGTCTTGACGAAACATTGTAGACATTTATTGAAAGTAAAAGGTAAACTAGCTCTGTAGCTGTGACTAAACAGAGTTTTCTTGAAGTGATTTTTCCTTTCAATTATTTGCTACTTGTTTACCTACAATGTAATACAATCGACTAGGCAAAAAAAGAATCTGAACCAGTGTCTAAATTCGTTATTCGGACAACAACAAAACAGATACATGTAATAACACAAAGATAAGACGATAAATACACAATAAAATATGTATTTGTCAAACATCTGTTAATCAGAAATAACAACGGATATTATTCAAAATCGAAAACAGAACCATCTCCCTCTAGATCCCTGATGGCATTGTGGATACATCGAACACACTTATGTTTAATTGACATATCTGACAATATCAGGCTCCATGTTCGTAAAGAATAAGTTTTCAGGATCAATATCTAATATTGTTTCTACGAAACTATGAACAATGTTTTATTGAAAACTAAATAATTTTACACAAAGTTTCATATTCATATTAAGGATTATGATTAATAAGTTGTGACTGATTCGGGAAAAATGAACCTGATGTGATTTCTATCAAATTCTGTGATTAGTGTAATTTAATAAATTAAATTTAAAAAGCCAGTCAATGTAGTCTTCTACTTTTGAAAAGAAACGAAGGTAATATACTTTGACACGAACTATATAAAACACTTACTCTGATATTGATGTGTATTTAAGTGCTTGCGCCAGTTCCAGGTGTGTGAGCTATATGAGCTTTTGCTGGTCATGTGTGTATCACATTTATCACGTGACCATGTAGTGACCTGCATGCCAAAGGTCATACCCAGTTATTTGTCACCTAATTAGAAATAAACATCACAGCCATATATTTGGTCCTACTATACAATATGTTTAAATAGTGTGTGTGCATAAGCTATAAAAAGAGAGATTAAATTGTTCCGAAGGACGCCACATGCACAAGACAATGCCTTCCCACACAGACCCCAAAGAAAACAACAGTCTACAAAACATTAAGCACCGAAGAGGTGCAAGGGTAAAAATGTATGGAAATTTAGGTGAAAGAATGGTCAGGCCGACCGTAAAGAACAACTAAGGAACATTTAGGGGACAACAAGGGGGAACATTATTTATGTTGAACTTGTTAACTCGTAGGGACTTTTATCATGCAAACGCTATGCTTCAGTATCTCTTTTCATTCATTGTTTTTCTCTGATTTTTTTTAATGTTATAGTTGCTAAGCAACAAACTGATTTTTCTGGTCAATATGTTCTGCAGATATGCATTTACGTATGCATTACAAACTTGCAATAGAATGATTTCGATAGTATGCATGTGCATTCTTAATTCAATCAACTACATGTATAATCAAAAAGGAATTGTGTGAACACTAGCAAATGGAATTGCGTGTTGATTTGTATTCTTGACTTTATGCAGAAAACACCTAATACTCCAAGATGTATATGAACTAAAGGAACATGTTTTAATATGATTCTTGACTTCTGAAAATCGTTGTAACTGCCATACTTAGTAACAACAATAATGGCAATAATTCTGCGAATATTCAAGATATTAACATGGAACATTCAGAATTTGTAATATTATCTTTCAATGATTACAATGACATAATTATCTGAAACTGTGACTTTTGTCCCATTAGCCCTAAAATGATCAATGCAATTCAATTCAGATAAGCTCACACACAGAATAGCCAGTGCAATCCAGTACAGCACACATACATACTGACCAATATAAGCCAACAGAGTACTTACACATAATGACTAATGTACAGGTTGACCAATGTTGTCTAGTTGAGTGCATATACAGAATGACGAATGTAATACAACAGAATACATATTTTCAGAACGGCCAAAGTAATCCAAAATAATACATAGACAGAATGACCAATGCGATCCAAAAGAGTACATATACATGATGACCAATGTAATCCAAAAGAGTACATATACATGATGACCAATGTAATCCAAACGAGTACATGTACAAAATGACAAAATGTAATCCATCAGAGTACATGTTCAGAATTACCAATGTAATCCAGCACAACACATAATTATAGTGAATGACCAATGCAATCCGGTAGAATTTATATACAGATTGACCAAAGTAATCTAGTGGAGTACATGTACAGAATGACCAATGCGATCCAATAGGGTACATATATAGAATGACCAATGCGATTCAATAGTTTACTTATTCAGAATGACCAATGCAATCTAGTAGTGTACATATATAGAATGACCAATGCGATCCAGTGGTGTATATATACATAATGGCCAATGCAATACAGTAGTGTACATATACAGAATGACCAATGCAATACAGTAGTGTACATATACAGAATGGCCAATGCAATACAGTAGTGTACATATACAGAATGACCAATGCAATACAGTAGTGTACATATACAGAATGACCAATGCAATACAGTAGTGTACATATACAGAATGGCCAATGCAATACAGTAGTGTACATATACAGAATGACCACTACGATACAGTAGTGTACATATATAGAATGACTAATGCGATCCAGTAGTGTAAATATACAGGATGACCAATGCGATCCAGTAGTATACATATACAAAATGACAAATGTTATCCGGTAAAGTAATTATATAGATTGATCAATGTAGTCTAGGGATTGACCAATGTTGTCCAGTAAATACATATACATAATGACCAATGTAGTCCATCAGATGTCATATAAAGATTGACCCATGTAATCCTGCAGAGTTCATATACAAAATGATCAATGCATTGCAGAAGAGTACATATGCAGACTAACGTATGTAGTATATGAGCGGATAGTCCAGCAGTGGGCGTATACAGAATGACCCCTGTAGTGCAGCAGGGGGCGTATAGTCCAATAATGTAGTGTACATGTATATTCCAATCAGTGCGCGTATAGTGAAAGCCTCCTGCTTATTTTCCAATGCGTGAGCGTATGGTCAAATCATTGGGCGTAAAGTCCAATCAGTGAGCGTATAGTCCCATCAATGGGCGTATACAGAATGACCAGTGTTGTTTAACAGTGGGCGTATACATGATGACCAGTGTTGTATAGCAGCTAGCGTAAAGTCCAGCCTTGCGTTCAGTTACGGCTAACAGTCGTGAATGTTTTGTATTATGTCCCTTGTCCACCGTATCACATTGACTGCGCACGGGGAACCAAATTACAAAACGTTACGAATCGTTGCGAAACGTGAGCGCAAATACCTTTACTGAACGTAGGGCAGCAGTGGGCATATACATAATGACCAGTGTTGTACATTCGTGATTTGCATATACATGAAATTTCTTCGAGTACGGTTGTGGGTAGACTTTGTCTCGGTTTGTAACATAGCATTAACATATGGTATAGTTTGAGTAAGTATATTCTATACAAGAAGATAGAATTTACATTTCATTGAGTTTGATTTAACAATTTCTGATAATTTCAAAATATTTTTAGAAATATGCTTAAAACTGAACAAAAATTGCAGATTCGACCCGTAGACTGATAGGTTAATAAAGCCAGTGTATCAACCAGAGCGCCACATGGTGTATTATTTCATAGAATATAACTGTATTATGTATGAATGTAAACGCCAGTGGTGATCAAGTTTTGATCATTTTGAGTTATATAAAGGGTATTTCTGATCATAACACATGTCTACAACGCTTTAGAATAACCGAGAAAAGCAGCGCATTCAATTAAGAAGTCTTTGGGGCTATTCAATTGTAACCGTATATATCGCTGGTTCCGATTGGCATAATAATGCTACGCATGTCTGGAACACTCCGATAACTAGATATAAGTGCATACACCGAAAGTATCGAGAGTTAAATTATGTGAATTAACTGGAGATGCAGTGGGTGCATTGCTCAGATTTTTTCATTTTCTTGGTTTATGTTCTTGTCTGCATTGTGAATAGTTTTAAATTTTTAAAAGCATCATTCAAGAACAAAGCGACACACAGGGATGACAAGTTGACAGTACACATAAAGTTGTAGTAACAATTGTAGTACATGTAGCTGTATTAATGTTCATACTGCTTGTATTACGTGTCTGTCAGTCTTTGTATATCTAAACCTATTCATTTAAGATGGTATTAAGAATAAGGTTAGCAATGTAGATATGGACACATGTAACAACTGTCTTCAATATAGTACCACTATATGTGGTAGCAGTGACACTACAGTTACTGCTATAGTACCGCTATATGTGATGGTAGTGATACGGTTGTTACTGCCATAGTACCACTATATGTGGTAGCAGTGATACGGCTGTTACTGCCATAGCGCCACTGTATGTGGTAGCAGTGATACGGCTATTACTGCCATAGTACCACTATATGTGGTAGCAGTGATACGGTTGTTACAGCCATAGCACCACTATATGTGATGGTAGTGATACGGTTGTTACCGCTATAGTACCACTATATGTGGTAGCAGTGATACGGTTGTTACAGCCATAGCACCACTATATGTGGTAGCAGTGATACGGTTGTTACTGTTATAGCACCACTATATGTGGTAGCAGTGATACGGTTGTTACTGCCATAGCACCACTATATGTGGTAGAAGTGATACGGTTGTTACAGCCATAGCACCACTATATGTGGTAGCAGGAATACGGTTGTTACTGTTATAGCACCACTATATGTGGTAGCAGTGATACGGTTGTTACAGCCATAGTACCACTATATGTGGTAGCAGTGATACGGTTGTTACAGCCATAGCACCACTATATGTGATGGTAGTGATACGGTTGTTACAGCCATAGCACCACTATATGTGATGGCAGTGATACGGTTGTTACCGCTATAGTACATGTACCACTATATGTGGTAGCAGGGATACGGTTGTTACAGCCATAGTACCACTATATGTGGTAGCAGTGATACGGTTGTTACAGCCATAGCACCACTATATGTGGTAGAAGTGATACGGTTGTTACAGCCATAGCACCACTATATGTGGTAGCAGTGATACGGTTGTTACAGCCATAGCACCACTATATGTGATGGTAGTGATACGGTTGTTACTGCCATAGTACCACTATATGTGGTAGCAGTGATACGGTTGTTACAGCCATAGCACCACTATATGTGGTAGCAGTGATACGGTTGTTACCGCTATAGTACCACTATATGTGGTAGCAGTGATACGGTTGTTACAGCCATAGCACCACTATATGTGATGGTAGTGATACGGTTGTTACTGCCATAGTACCACTATATGTGGTAGCAGTGATACGGTTGTTACAGCCATAGCACCACTATATGTGGTAGCAGTGATACGGTTGTTACCGCTATAGTACCACTATATGTGGTAGCAGTGATACGGTTGTTACAGCCATAGCACCACTATATGTGGTAGCAGTGATACGGTTGTTACCGCTATAGTACCACTATATGTGATGGTAGTGATACGGTTGTTACAGCCATAGCACCACTATATGTGGTTGCAGTGATACGGTTGTTACCGCTATAGTACCACTATATGTGGTAGCAGTGATACGGTTGTTACTGTTATAGCACCACTATATGTGGTAGCAGTAATACGGTTGTTACTGCCATAGCACCACTATATGGGGTAGCAGTGATACGGCTGTTACTGCCATAGCACCACTATATGTGGTAGCAGTGATACGGTTGTTACAGCCATAGCACCACTATATGTGATGGTAGTGATACGGTTGTTACCGCTATAGTACCACTATATGGGGTAGCAGTGATACGGCTGTTACTGCCATAGCACCACTATATGTGGTAGCAGTGATACGGTTGTTACAGCCATAGCACCACTATATGTGGTAGCAGTGATACGGTTGTTACAGCCATAGCACCACTATATGTGGTAGCAGTGATACGGCTATTACTGCCATAGCACCACTATATGGGGTAGCAGTGATACGGCTATTACTGCCATAGCACCACTATATGTGGTAGCAGTGATACGGTTGTTACAGCCATAGCACCACTATATGTGGTAGCAGTGATACGGCTATTACTGCCATAGCACCACTATATGGGGTAGCAGTGATACGGCTATTACTGCCATAGCACCACTATATGTGGTAGCAGTGATACGGTTGTTACTGTTATAGCACCACTATATGTGGTAGCAGTGATACGGTTGTTACTGTTATAGCACCACTATATGTGGTAGCAGTGATACGGTTGTTACTGTTATAGCACCACTATATGTGGTAGCAGTGATACGGCTATTACTGCCATAGCACCACTATATGGGGTAGCAGTGATACGGTTATTACTGCCATAGCACCACTATATGTGGTAGCAGTGATACGGTTGTTACTGTTATAGCACCACTATATGTGGTAGCAGTGATACGGTTGTTACTGTTATAGCACCACTATATGTGGTAGCAGTGATACGGTTGTTACTGTTATAGCACCACTATATGTGGTAGCAGTGATACGGCTGTTACTGCCATAGCACCACTATATGTGGTAGCAG
The DNA here is from genome assembly GCA_032209605.1 of Mactromeris polynyma. Classification (NCBI taxonomy): domain Eukaryota; kingdom Metazoa; phylum Mollusca; class Bivalvia; order Venerida; family Mactridae; genus Mactromeris; species Mactromeris polynyma. The sequence continues at coordinate 13,788,265 of JASFXZ010000014.1, read as the reverse complement.
TGATACGGCTATTACTGCCATAGTACCACTATATGTGGTAGCAGTGATACGGCTATTACTGCCATAGTACCACTATATGTGGTAGCAGTAATACGGTTGTTACTGTTATAGCACCACTATATGTGGTAGCAGTGATACGGTTGTTACTGTTATAGCACCACTATATGTGGTAGCAGTGATACGGCTATTACTGCCATAGCACCACTATATGTGGTAGCAGTAATACGGTTGTTACTGTTATAGCACCACTATATGTGGTAGCAGTGATACGGTTGTTACTGTTATAGCACCACTATATGTGGTAGCAGTAATACGGTTGTTACTGTTATAGCACCACTATATGTGGTAGCAGTTATACGGTTGTTACTGTTATAGCACCACTATATGTGGTAGCAGGAATACGGTTGTTACTGTTATAGCACCACTATATGTGGTAGCAGTGATACGGTTGTTACTGTTATAGCACCACTATATGTGGTAGCAGTGATACGGTTGTTACTGTTATAGCACCACTATATGTGGTAGCAGTAATACGGTTGTTACTGTTATAGCACAACTATATATGGTAGCAGTGATACGGTTGTTACTGCCATAGCACCACTATATGGGGTAGCAGTAATACGGCTGTTACCGCTATAGTACCACTATATGTGGTAGCAGTGATACGGCTATTACTGCCAGAGCACCACTATATGTGTTAGCAGTAATACGGCTGTTACTGCCATAGCACCACTATATGGGGTAGCAGTAATACGGCTGTTACCGCTATAGTACCACTATATGTGGTAGCAGTGATACGGCTATTACTGCCATAGTACCACTATATGTGGTAGCAGTGATACGGCTATTACTGCCATAGCACCACTATATGGGGTAGCAGTAATACGGCTGTTACCGCTATAGTACCACTATATGTGGTAGCAGTGATACGGCTATTACTGCCATAGTACCACTATATGTTGTAGCAGTGATACGGCTATTACTGCCATAGTACCACTATATGTGGTAGCAGTGATACGGCTATTACTGCCATAGCACCACTATATGTGGTAGCAATGATACGGCTGTTACTGCCATAGCACCACTATATGGGGTAGCAGTAATACGGTTGTTACAGCCATAGTACCACTATATGGGGTAGCAGTGATACGGCTGTTACTGCCATAGCACCACTATATGGGGTAGCAGTGATACGGCTGTTACTGCCATAGCACCACTATATGGGGTAGCAGTGATACGGCTGTTACTGCCATAGCACCACTATATGTGGTAGCAGTGATACGGCTGTTACTGCCATAGCACCACTATATGGGGTAGCAGTGATACGGCTGTTACTGCCATAGCACCACTATATGGGGTAGCAGTGATACGGCTGTTACCGCTATAGCACCACTATATGTGGTAGCAGTAATACGGCTGTTACCGCTATAGTACCACTATATGGGGTAGCAGTGATACGGCTATTACTGCCATAGCACCACTATATGTGGTAGCAGTGATACGGCTGTTACTACCATAGCATCACTATATGTGGTAGCAGTGATACGGCTGTTACTGCCATAGCACCACTATATGGGGTAGCAGTGATACGGCTATTACTGCCATAGCACCACTATATGTGGTAGCAGTGATACGGCTGTTACTACCATAACATCACTATATGGGGTAGCAGTGATACGGCTGTTACTGGCATAGCACCACTATATGTGGAAACAGTGTCACGGCTGTTAATGCTATAGTACCGCTATATGTGGTAGCAATTATTCGGCTGATACTGCTATAGCACCGCTATATGTGGTAGCAATGATACGGCTATTACTGCTATAGTACCGCTATATGTGGTAGCAATGATACGGCTGTTAACGCTATAGCACCGCTATATGTGGTAGCAATGATACGGCTGTTACTGCTATAGCCCCGCTATATGTGGAAACAGTGTCACGGCTACCTGTGGTCGCAGCGCTACTGTGGTTACAGCTGTTACTACTACTACAGGCAACTCAGTCAAACTGAAATCGGTTGACATCGTGCTTATGTTATACATTAGATCATTACAATAGAATATTATAAAGTTTTACTATATAATGAAACAAAACGAATACATGATGAACTTAAAATGCAAATTTATTTTGCGCATATTTCCAACAAGTTCAAGAAAGCACTGATAAATCGCTGCGAATCGGCAACAAATGTTCTCGTCCACATGGCCGATTCTTCTTGAAAAAAAACGTGAACAATTGGTGAATCACAAAATCAGAAGACACTATCTGCAATATGAAGGATCTATATACGAGGACATGGATTCGTGCAGCAGGTGGCAAACATCAAATAAAAACGTGTAAATGGTTCATGAACACTAGTGTTTTATGATAACATATTGGAACTTCAAAAGCGTATCCAAATGGAAATACTTATAAATATAGAAGATCAATAAAGACAGAACTGTGTGACGGATAAAATGTACACTATTGACGGTAGTATTCAAGCAAAAGCGACATATGTATGTCAATTTATTTAGCTCCATTACAACGAAAGCATGATGTGTATTTCAATCCCTCTCGAGTCTGCTTCAAAGAAAAAATGAGTAGTGTTTCATGAGGTGGTGTGGATGTGACCTGTTGGGCTTGAACTCACAACCTCCGAGTTGAGCGGCCGTTATCTCATTGTATACACTACCACTTCCCTAGAGTAAAACGATACCTTTGTAGCAGTAAAGTGCGAAACATACTGAAACCATACCTCTATCGTCTATCCACTTCTGCAATAAACCCTCAAAACGCCACCAGAAAAGTCATCGACATCATCATCAACATCAACAATTATACTGCCTCTCGCGACATCTTCACGTTCAATTTCAACACCAAAAGCTGCATCTGGGTGTACAACGTTGGTGCAATAATCATGTTTACAATAGTCGGATTCTGAAGTAGCAGCGATTTCTCCTGAAAACACACGAAACAACTAGAGGCTAGAAACAAAGCTAATGATATTGTATAATGATTTACACGGACTTGAAATGTTGTATACTATGATAAAAAAATAGGCGGTAAGCCTATTGCGGTTACAATATCTATTTACATCCAAAACACATGTATATTTCTAAAGATAGTAAAAAAGTAACGAAACAATATTTACCGGCTATCATGTTCTGTCCATTTATCATGTTTGCTCTATCATTATGTGATGTTCCCCACAGTGTCATGTTGATTCTATTTGGCCAACCAGAAGTTATAGCAACAAACAATAGAAGAACTTTGATGGTATTTATGTCTGTGTTGGTCATAATAAGTTGCTGGTGTTGTTGTTGTTGTCTTGAGAACACATCATACATATTTGGGAATAATAATCCATTCATAACTTCGCTAACAGATAGTGCGTAGTTTTTCCCGGGCATTGTCTTCTTAGATTTCTGTGGCATGTCCAGAAGTGCACCTGAAACGAAAGTAGAATAGTTGAAACTTTACAGTGATAATTTCACCATTGATCAACTCTGGGTTACTGTACATTTGGATTTTCTTTCCCGAATCACAATGACAAATAATATCATTTAACTTCTGGCTGAAGACAAAGTTAAACTTTGTTTGTACCCCTTGAAATAATACCATTTATAAAGACTTTCGGGTTTCATCTACATTGTCCCTCTATACTCATAAAACAACATTTTAAAAAGGTCCAGTCGCTTATTGTTTTATGATCAAAATAATAATAAAATACGTACTTTCTATTTCAGAGTTATCAGCCATCACAGTCTTCACACATTGGCTGGATACTTTAACTCTGCCAAGTACTTGTGTGATGCTATTGTCTTGAACTCTTGGATAAAACTTCCATACAGGGCACTGGGGTATGGCTACCACGTTGTTTGGCATATCTAAACAACTTTGTGATGATTGCTTGGCCAGTTTTCTTCCTCTTGTATCTGCTTTCTCTACTTTCTTTGCTGCATGTTCCACTGCAGCAGTTTCAACATTGTCCTTTCTGTCGAGACCTGAACAATTTAAATGGTGGCTATATTACTACAATGTATTGCTAATGATGTGAAATTATGGAATTAATGTCTGTATGAAACATAGATTCCGTCATAATTAGTATATCAAGTTTACCATTTCTTGCACAAAATTGAAAGGTCATAACATAGTTTGTATAACCCCTTTGAGTACTCATATGTAAACACCGAGCAGACTCACTACTTCAGCAATAGCTTATTTGTGATGAAAAAAATGATTGTATAAATGTCCAGTGTAAGGCATTTTTTCTGTTTATCACAATAACAATTTAAAATAAAGCGTTATATTGTAGATCTAATATAAAGCAGTACAAAGCCCACCCGCTTAGTTCAGTTAGTAGAGCGCTCGACTGTTAATCTATCGGTAATAGGTTCGAAACCCGGACGATGTTCTTTGTGACAGTTTGACTGAAAAGTATGCATCCACAATCATTTGTCCTCTACCCAGATACTCAGATTAATGTGGATTGGTTGTCATTTGCTTGTAGGAGTAGCTTAGTAAAGGTTGGTAACCCAAGAGCGCTGGTTAGATGAATTGGCCGTCGTGTTTAACTGAAATACTGTTGAGAAACGCCCTTAAGTCCGATAAAAGCAACACTAACATTTCAATTCTTTCCTTTCAAGCTTCTCCATTTCTACTATTTCAAGACGTTTCATTTCCAACATCAGCAGTCTCTTCTTCATCTTTCTTAGAACTTTTCTCTGACTGATAATATACTGTTCTTCTGATATGGGATATGTCTCCATCAGCATTTTCATGATTTGGAAATCTCTTCTAGAGGATACTGGAAATCTGGTGCCTGAAATAAGTATGTATAATTTAATTATCTGCCTCGTAAATAGGACAACTATTTAACTATTATGCGATATTTTTGTCCTGTCAGTCTTAAGTCTAGACCGTACTATTCCATTTTTGGAAACACGTAAGATTCGGGTAACCGTTACATCGTACGTTATTGCTTTCTTAAATTCGATTTGTGTCGTACCACTACTGTGGTGTGACAGCTGAAACGGATAACCGGAAGTACCGGAGTGTCGCTGGACATCAAATTACCTTTAAAATGTATCAGGAAACATAACTCACCATTCTAAATATAAAATTGACACGTCAATAGCATTTCTCCCTTTATACACTGAATATTTATGCAAGAGATAAAACACTGAAGGAAAAATTCAAAATGGTTACATAGACTTTATAGATACCCTCAAACAGGAAGCAGACAAGAATACGATTCGTAATTGCACGATTTTATAAACATTTCTGATGATTACACCTCGTACAGATGTGTTGAAAGCATACAACAAACATGAATGGAGGCCGATACACTTGTGAAATGAACAGTACAACCTTGTCAACGCAACACTCTTTGGAAGGCGCGAATTGTTATTATTGTTTTGAGTTTACTGCTCTACATATATTTAATTGGTAGTTAATTCTTATTTCAAGGACAATACTGTTGCAAAGAGATGTTGTTGCTAAATAGCGGACTGCTTTAGATATGTTGCACTATATAACTTAGGAAGTTAGGATACTAGGTTATAAACTTAGCAGTAGTTACACTATTAGCCGTAACAACCGTACATAATGTATTACATGTACTGTTCTTCTTCTGCAAGTGAAATTAAACTTTAATGTTTAGAATATATGGCATTTAAAAAAGTCCACGTTACTGCTGTCAGTAATCGTTATACTTTGTACCACCAGCAGTAGTATATCAGTAATACTGTTGTTGTCACTGCTTCTAACTTAACATTCAGGACATGGACGTAAGGGTGTATTTAAGACTTCAACATAAATCGTTGTGTGTGTTTGTCAAGCACTTAGAGGCGAAAGAGTTTTATATTTGAACTCCACATGATTAAAAGTAGAATTTAATTTTAACATTCTTTTTTATTTCGCCTACCCTTTGGTCGTCTGACTTCTAACTTATAGAATAGTGCACTTGGGCAATAGTAATCACCGCACGCTAAAACCGTGTATTCTGCACATTCATAAGTATATCTTCTGACAGGAACTGTTACAATTCTAGATTTATCTATGTGTACCTCGGGACCTGAAATAACACGTGTAACAGTACAATCAGTTAATTTAAACTTCAATGTTTTATCCACATATTATAAAACTAAATTTCCTTTTCCTTCATTTGGTTCTTATGCAGAACTATCCTTATATGTCCTTGTTGCCTTACTCGCCGAAATGTCTCGCAAAGGGTTTTGACACAAACAGGACAGATATTGATATAATGTTACCAAATTATTTATGGATAATGTCTACAGTGAGTGAACCTTCTCATACTGCGATGCATAATAAAAAATTAGCTGAAGCATTTTTATGTTCTATGGTGATTTTTAAAAGCTTTATCTTCCGACTTTAGAAATAGAATCTAGATGCACAAATTACCGTAACCATTTTTGTAACACGTGCTGATAAAAAACGGGACAATCTGCGCAAACATTCTTCAAATGAAATATGGCGTTTCTATATTTACGTAATTTACTTCATGTTCTCTTACAGGCAAGCGTGCTTAAAACTATTGAAGGCCTTTAAGATAAAAATAAAAACAATAGAATAACGCTACTCACCTTCCAAGTCCCAAGATGCACCGTTTGGCGAATAAAATGTGATGTTTATGTGTTCTTTCATCAGTATAAGAAAATACCAATGAGTCTAAGCTTCTTTCGCTGTAATTCTTGTCTTACTTCCGCCCGTAACTAAGACTGTGACGTCAAACGTACTGTGACGTAATTGACGTCGACTAACGTTATTATTTACGACTACATACGTCGCATTAGTACCGGAACGGCAGAAGGCCGTCATTCTTTGATTTTAAAATCATGGACTGTTTTACGTTTCTAGGACGTTTGCTTGGCAACCTGATATAGATTCAACCTACGAAACAATGACAGTCCGTCAAGCAATGACAATAAGTTATATAACGGCTTTAATAGATACACAGCGCTCCATAATAAGACAGTTTACCAAATTTGAAGCTTTATTTCATTAGACGTTTTAGTGGCAGGAAAGAACTTCCCCGGGTTTCTTGTGACACAGAGTACTCGTAGAGCTCGAGGTGTTTCATGAAGCACTTGAACAGTTAAATACTATATGTTCACACAATTTTACTTATGTCCAGGAGCTCGTCCGATTCGCTCAGTTGGTAGAGCGTTAGTTTGTCATACTGCAGATCTGGATTCGATTCCTGGGCTTGGCATGTTATGTTCTTCAGTGACATTGGCTACCATCATGTCCTCCACATATGGGGAACTTTTCAATTGCTGGCGGAAGAGCAAGTTAGTACTGTTTGATAACTAATTCCAGGAAAACTGGTTTGGTCAACTGGCCACCGTATATGACTAAAAAAAGTCAGGTTGAAAAATGGGCGTAAAACCCGATAAATACAAAACAAATAATTTTGTACAGGATTCTGAGTTATGTGTATATGATCCTTTTGCGTTTATTCGTCATAAATTATGATTATATTTCGCTTTCATGTGTTATTGTACTCAGGCTAGTGTCATATTGAATACATAGCGATTTACACACTGTTATCTTGCTCAGTGATGTGGTATTTGTCTTCAACACATTTCTAGGAATTACAACGAATATATTTGCTGTAAACTTATTTACAGGAAACATATTTATCGCGGGAACCACAACTAAACAGGACAAATGTGTTTTAATCTCAACGCTAGGATTATATCAGAAATGCGTGGATATTGTTCCTGGTTTCGGAACTATACAATGTGAAGTTGGAAATACTGAAAAGTAGTTGTGGACGAGAGAACGAAAACACTTAAACAATGTACGACAAACAATGTGTAAATAAATAATAAATGTATTGACTTTTCGATTTTATTGAAATATAACCACTCTCAGCAAGGGTTTATATGTATATATATACAATTATTAGCTGCGCTTATATTGGTGTTATATACCAGCATAATTAGGAATTATTTTAATAACATACGAGAGTTTCTGTCTTCTCTATATCTATAGAGTTTGAGTTCGAACAATTGGGGCAAAGTTTGCACAGGTTACATTCCTGATTCGAAGGCTTCCTTAACGACATCTTTGACAGAACTGTCATCACAGGTGGTAAAAATGACCCACGAATCAACCATGGTCTTTGCCGGGATAACGCCATCTACCGGATTATAAGATTCGAAGAATTTTTTATCTAGATCGGCGTTGTCATGACCACATGACTTGAATACCAGCAGGAACTCCTCCCACGATATGGTACCACTCTTGTCGCAGTCAACTATATCGTTGATGACGAACTCAAAGCATGTTTGCATTCGCTTTAGGAATTTCTCTCGATCTTCTTTGAGGGAGTTGTTCATAAGCTCTACAAATTCGCTTTCAGTGATTGAATCTTTGCCCCAGAAGATGTATTCATTCCACCATTTCTCCCAGTTATCAGCTACTTTTGTTCTCTCTTCTTCAGACAGGTGATGCAGTTCTGCGAACTTTTTCCTGTATAACATAAAATAATACGAGTTTTACAAGCATGAAACAAGTTTCCATGTCTATATAAACAGAACTAATGCTCGCCAGGTGCTACTGTTGTGTCCGAGGATTTGGCCACCTTTCAGCAGTATTTCAGTTATTTACGATGGCCAGGTAACCTAAACGCTGTCCCTGTATTACCAACCAGTACTCAGATGTTTTTCCTTAAGTAAGTGATAAAGATGGAGGGCAAATTACTTCGGATCTATTATCTTTCGATTTCGACAAATTATCTCTGACAGTATACGCCTTTTCCAGGGCTCGAACATACGACCTCCGGGTATAATCAAGCGAGTACTCGAACATACGACCTCCGGGTATAATCAACCGAGTACTATACAGACTAAGCTAACCGGGCTGGCTAGTCTGAAACAAATCGTCAGCGCTACAAATCATGTTTTGCATGGTCACTCCACTTTCATTTAGTGAACTGTGTCATGGGATAATTACCTAAGGAGGAGTAGTGGTAGGGGTAGGTGGATCATCCATAGGTTGCGCGTTCGAGCATCCCGCCGCCGAGGATGGATTTTGATCACGAACGTCTCCATCCCTGTATTTGGCGCGAGTACTGGTCAGTAACACCGGAAGCAGTCATCGAAAGTATATAATATAGGTTTTAGAACACACAATGGATATATAAATTGTTTTTAACTTTAAATCACTATCGCATTGCATCTATGAAGATCTAAAAGTAAATTCGCATGTTTAACGACATACTTGCAACCAAAAGCAGGATTTGACCCAATATTTAGACAATGGCCATTGTCGTTTAAGTAAAGATGAGATCTGACGATGTTGTTAAAATATGATATAGGAGACATTTTACTTTTCAGATTGTACATCTTCATGGTCCACTTTACCGTCTTTGGTCACGTCAAACCATGTATACCACAACTTCCACTTTGATAAAAGATAGTCGTTTGCCATTGTACTGAAATTAATACAAAACATTTTGAATGTAAAGTCACGTTTTATGAGGAACGACCTTGGGATCCCTGACTATCAGTTGTTCGCTAATCTTAAACTCATTGAAACACATGTACATATATGACAACAATGACCTTCAATGTTCGTCTGAACGTCACATGTACCCCACATATACATGTCTTACTACTCTCCTCTTCTATATATACATCTCACTTGAGATAACCATACCGTGTTTACGTCAAACTCGAGGATTGGTGATAATTTTAATTTGCAAATTAACATAGTTTGTCAGATAATACAAATGTACATGATAAAACGTGCATGTCATCCACTCAGACGTGTCCGATAATTAAATATCTTCATAATGAACACATGCAACTGTATATATATTCACATATTGCTTTGTAAGACGTGACTACCAATGTATATATGCATGATTATTACGAAAGTATGTATGGGATGCCGGTTCACTCTTCACAATAACAGGTACAGTCAGACCTCGTTTATTCGACAACCTTCTATCCGATTACTTGGTATCATCCGAAATAAATAGCAGGTCCTGATGTATCTTCTTATACACGTCGAATTGAAATGGGTTGTTCAAAACCATTTATTATTTGAAATAATATTTCGGACCCGATGAATTTCGAATGAACGAGGTCCGACTGAATTTGCAAATGCGATATCTGCAATTCGAGTAATACATTTAGATTTTTACATTCAGATGTATTCTTATATTTGAAATTTCAAACAAAGATAATATCAGTTCGATTTGCAGACCTCAACACGAACTCTACAATACGAATGCCACATATCTGCAACTGTGATTGCCGGTATCAATAACTCGAATTTCAGATATTCAGATATCTAGTATTCGATTTACAGAGCTGACCAATTTGAATTTAATCGTAGCCGGTATCAAGTTGTTAATATTATCAATACAGTAAAACCTCAATAATAATACCGCCCTGATCGGGACCATTGAAAACTGGTCTTAATATTGATTTGGTCTTAAATTTGAGGTTGAATCAAGAATAAAATCGTAAAAATGGACTTGAAAATTACATGTTATTATTGAGGTGGTCTTATTATTGAGGTGGTCTTATTATTGAGATGGTCTGTAAGTGAGGTTTTACTGTACTATCCGATGTTAGTAAAAAATATCTGAATTATGCATCATTCGAATAACGGATATCTACAATTTGAAATGATTTGTTGATATCATCGATTCGAACTGCAGATGTCCTCATTATATGGATACTGACATCGAGATACTATTTATGGAGATTGGTGATGTGTACGAGCACAATTCGACTTGTTGAAGGGATGTCATATTTATGGAGATTGGTGATGTGTACGAGCACAATTCGACTTGTTGAAGGGATGTCATATTTATGGCGATTGGTGATGTGTACGAGCACAATTCGACTTGTTGAAGGGATGTCATATTTATGGCGATTGGTGATGTGTACTAGCACTGTTAACTTCAAACAAAGTCAAACAACAGTACTTGTAATTGATGGATAGTAACACATAATGTGCACCATGACTAACAATTGCAAGCTAATCGATTCAATTATACTGTATATCTCTATATAGCGCTGGCTTTTAAAACAATGGACGGATTTGTTTCTTAAGCAATTAAAATACATCATATGTGATGCGTTTATTCGTGAACTACGCCGTAATTTGTCTAATAATTTATCACTATGTTTTGGTAATTGGACTTTAAGTTACATAAATAGCCAGGGTCATGTAGTTACTAGCTATTAGTGTTTAGAAAGACCGCATGTGCCATTTTTTGCATAATTTTGGGTATATGCGGGCACCTGGGTAGAACGACGGACCTTCCGCAAGTGAGCAGGATCACTTTCTCATATACAAATTCCACATCCGGGTACGATTCGAACCCGCGGCGGTGACGGTAAGTGTCATACAGTCAGCCACCATAACCACTCGGCCACGTAGACCCTATTTATCAATATCGTTTGTAATTTAGACTCATTACAAGTTTAATAAGTTAAGCCTTTAATCAAAGTACGCCTTACTTAATTCCAAAATACCGGTAATTATTATTCACGTACCCTTCACTGATCTTTTAAATGTCCTTTCATCTCCATTCCATGCAAAACTCGTAAACTTAATAATGTATTCATAAACGTAATCATTATGCAATAACTTTACTTTTTAATTAATTAAACCAAAAACAAATCCACATTTAGTGTTTGGGAACAGTAAACACGTTAATTAACAATATATATACACATGTACATGTATATAGCAAAATGAACACTCATAAAACACATATATTGATGTAATGGTATATAATATTACCTTAGCTAAGTCGTTGTGTACCTCCTGTATGATGCAGATAGCTGTACTGTCTGTTGACTTGTTTACTGCGAACCTTATTCAATGTATTGCAAGTAGACAAAAGATAAAGGGTCATTTGAAATGAAGATACATTAACTCGGTGTATCACTAACTAATTACGAATATCTCAGATATGCGAGATAAACCTGTAGGTTTGCAGTTATTTATCAATGTTATTTCAACTTGTATTAATACCTTGGTATCGAACCAGTACCCAAGCCTAACTAAGGGACTGCGAAGACTGCCGGATTTGAACCCACGACCTTCACCACCTAGAAATTACATATTTTCACGATCATTGCACTTTAACGTCCCATTTTACATGTCATGAGTATTTAATGTATCAATGGTTTTGACAATAATGCAATTATGGCACATGCGTTTTAATGTACAAAAAATAAATGAATTATTATTTGCTGAACACACCACAAAAGATTGTCTTAAGTTATCTCCCTTTATCCCTATGTACTAGTAGAAAATCAACCTTATTTTCTATTATAGTGAAGTCTTGATAATAAGACCACCCTTGCTTCTGAAGGCGGTCTTACTAGTGAGGAGATCTGTTTATCGAGTAAAAATGTGGAAGAACAAAAATTGAAAACTGGCCCATGAAAATACAGTCTATCTAAAGAGGTGGTCTTAGTTTTGAGGTGGTCTTAGTTTTGAGGTGGTCTTAGTTTTGAGGTGGTCTTAGTTTTGAGGTGGTCTTAGTTTTGAGGTGGTCTTAGTTTTGAGGTAGTCTTAGTTTTGAGGTGGTCTTAGTTTTGAGGTGGTCTTAGTTTTAAGGTGGTCTTTAGGTGAGGTTTTATTGTATATTCCAACAATATGAAAAAATATATTTGCATTTGTTGAGGCAACTTCTCATATCAAATCGTGCCTACATTAAACAACACATCAGGAGTGTTTTAACCTTGAAAATGTTTACATAGTTAGACAGAGTAAAGTTCAGAAAACATCCTTCTCGCACGATGCAGTTTTTATCAATTCGTTAATGTTAATTATTTTTGTAAGTTATCACACTGTCCTGTCTCCTCAAAGGTAGCTAACTTCAATGACAAAAACTCATGTCATAATAAGGTTATTTCCCTAGGAAAAATGTAAAACAACACACACCAGAGAATAGGCCATACATTAATGACTGCCTGCACGAATGCACATTTGGTTAGATTGTCAGTACATTGCATGTATTTAGTTTAAACTTATTTATTTTACATTGATTGTGAAACAATGTTCTTATACTTATCACTCTTGATGACTGCTTCCTGGCTACCATCCAGTACTTGCGCCAAATAGGGATCGTAAAGATTGTGATGAAACCCTGCTTATTGTGGGGCTCGAACTCTTGACCTTTGGATCAGGAGTCATGTGCTCTACCACTTACCACTGCGCCTCCCTTTGATTTGTAATTACATGTATTTGTAAATTTCTATTATGTTTATAGATCAGAGAAAACTACAGACAGAAGGAGAAGAAGGTAAAAATTAATAGGGATTAAATGATATTCAGATGAATGTTATTCAGTTGCTAGAATCACTTACCTAATGGAACATATAAGGTACGACTTAAATTATAAAAATATTGATATTTTTTTGTCAAAAATGTAAATACTATAATAAAACCTATCATAATCACAATAATAGTTTCAGTTTGTGTTCAGCATATGTATACTTTATATCTTATATATTTCAGGCTGCCAAAGAGAGACAGGAATACTCAATTGAAGCATCAAGAATTCCTAATGAATACTAAAAATCGTAAGTTTTTCAGTATCAAAAATGTACCTTTCACCACAGACACATATTTTTACTTCTTATATTCGACTTTGCCTTGAGACAATTATCAGTTTTATAAATGTGTCTTCAATTTTGTTACAATATTCTCCTTTCATGAAACAATTTTCATCTAGTTGCCTTGCTTTGATTTCTTCTACTTTGCTACTGTGAATAAATTGTTTACCTACTATTCAATCTCTTTGTTGAAACCAAGGAAATCAACTTGTATACTGCTTACATAGTCATTTGTATTGGTTTATTTCAGGGATTTCTTCCATGATACTGAAATGCCTAGCCTGAAGACCACAGTAAGTGACATCTTTGTATTTATAGTGTACTTATAGTTCTCATCCGGTGCCAAACACCACATGCTAGTACATTTACTTTAAGGAAGTCTTTAGTGTAACAGCACAGTAAACCTTCACTTAAAGACCACTTCAAAACTACGACCTCCTCATTGATAAGACAATATATTCAAAGGACTAGTTTTTAATTTTTATGAAGGGGCATAAAGTGTTAACTCTGTCAGTCCTTGTGTCCGTCCATGTGACAAATTGGTTTCCGATGAATAATTCTTGAAAAGATGGAGGGATCCAAATCATATTGGGCACATAAGCATAGGAAAATCAAATGCAGGTCGAGATTTATTTCGGTTACAGTCCGCCATTTTCTGTTATGGCCTTTTTCGACTTGAAAGCCCATAGCGGGGCATCCGTGTCCTGTGGAAACATCTAGTTTTTTCCATATCTTCACTGCTTGGTTGCTTTTTTAGAGCCAATGGTGTTCTTAGTGTTGAGGTTTAACTGTATTTTTTTATTGCATTACTGATGTATGTGAGTGCAACCTGTGTTATTTGGTTTCAACACCAATATATATATGTACCTCGATGCTGTGCCACCCTCGAGGCACAATTACTATCAATTTTATTATGTGAAACTTTTTAAATCATGCTTGTAAAATGGTGGTTGTCAGGGGTGTGGTTTGTCTTTATTACATCAAGGCCTAGAGAGATATATGTTTGTTACCAGTATCATGCTAAAAACAGTTGGGTCTGTAAGTCTGAATTGTTTCATACATTAGGAACAGATATTATGATATCTTTCAGGATTATTATCCTTAACAAATTTGATCCGGGTCAAAATATTAGGGTCGGTCTAGTTACTGGAAACAATATTATTACATATATTTTTAGGCCTAATATACAACCCTGTGTTCTGGTGGACTATCATCATAAATCACATATATTTACTAATTTATTTGACCTTTTTAAAAAATGCCTTGACATGTTTATTTGCAGACATTTAGCAGCAGACATGTTGCAGTTGACAGCACACCTATTGATCTTACTTGAGGACCATTGTCAGAAAAATAAAATTCCTGGATAGTAAGTTATTTCCCTTGTGTTACGTTACAAGTTTGCGTACTGAGTAAATGAATATTTTCGAAAAATATATTATTGGCAATTTCAGACATTTCATGAGCAGCAATGATTGATAATCATCTGATGGAGTATTGTTATTGTTTTGATAGTAAAGTATATATACTTATGTGCACAGGAGATTGTCATGAGTATCTTGTACTATATATACATATACTTTAGCAGGGATAAAGAGGGAGAGAACTATGGAAGGGATAAAGTTAGAGAACTTGGGACAATCTTCTATGGTCCCGTGAACAAGGAAAATTATGCCGACTGATTTTTTCACTTTTTTTTTGATTTTGTGAAATTGGCAAACATTTCCTCATCACAAACTTTACTGTATTGAACATATACATGACATGCTCAAACATAATGTCCGAGCTTGTAAATGTGCATAGTTGTGGTCAGTTAATGTCACACTTCCACATTTCTAGAATTAGTTACTCTTGTTTAATGAGTGATTTTATGAACAAATAATAATTTTATGTATATATGCTGCACCATTTTGTAACTCACTCTCTTGTATCAGAAATTACAGATTGATGTTTTTTTTCTCAATTTCAGAATCCAGGAACATGAAACATTTAAATTACGACGAAGAAATTATATACCATTGTTTCAATGTATGCAACAGATTCATCAGTATGATTATAATTATCTATGTATAAGTGTCATATTGTGTTTTCATTTGATTGTTGATAAATGGACACTTGGATCATCCTTGATTATAGAACATCTCACTGCAGAGGAGACTATACTTATAGTTTATATGTTCCAATGGAATCAAGAAACATGTGTTGACTTAGTCTTTTGTTCATTTATCATATTGTGATTGTTTGACAGTATTGTGTACCCATAAAAATGATATGAGCACCCCCATGGCAAAACCTGTATTAGTGACTTTGGTTCTGACGTTGAGTATTTCCCATTCAAAGCTTTGACGTCAAAAACTATCTGCTTTGTCTGAAGATGTTTTGGAGGCTTAATTGTGAGTTATAGAATGAATCAAAATGGGAAATATTTCTAAATACTGTATAATTGTTTTTTTCCATTTGAAGAGCAGAAGTTTTGTTTAAGAAGAAAGTACATTCTGACGCGAAATCATCATATTGTAGCTGACTTTTACATATTGTTCTTAATTTAGAATGGCTATTTAAAGAAAAGTAGACGTTTGATTTTATACTTTTGGAATTAAACGAAAGTTGAAAAATGTATCCGTTAGAAAATGTAAAAACCTGAAAATGGACTTTTTGGTCACTAATACAGGTTTTGTCCTGGCACAGATCATAATCATGTATTTTCATGTGTTTAATGCAAGCAATGTAAACTGAACTAAAAACACACCTTTGGGAACAAATATATTTTGTACATTTAAGTTTATGGATAATGATATGTCCTGGATAGGCATTCATTTAAATAGATCCCAAAATTAATATCGCTACTTGAATTTGATGTTTTTTAGTATCTGATCAAGAAATAAAATTCTTGATTGAAAGTTAGGTGGTGTGTTTCTTGTTTTTGTTGAGATAGCATATAATATGTTAACCTGTGCTCTGTTTTCTTGTCTAAAGCTATGTCTGATGGACCCTTTTCACATTGACTTTTGTAAAAATGTTTATTTATTTACATTGATTGTTAAACAAGTTTTAAACTTATTGTAATTGCTGCCAATGACTACTTTCTGGGTAACTAACTGACCGGTACATGTACTTATTTCTGATTTTTACAGGGAATTGGGTGAAAAAAGGGGATCTTTCTGTCAAAACAAATGAAGACATTGCTGTTATATTTCCTATATATGAACACACTGTTGATTCAGTTTCTTGCTATATATAGTAAAGAACTGTGAAATCAATGTTGACTTGTTGCTTTCAAACTCCATTGTCGGAGACTGAATGAACAGTGCAAGGCTATGATCAATAATTTATCTTCATATTAGATGACACTTGACCTCACTGCTTAAAGTTTGAATTTCACAATGTTAGCGTATGGCAATGTATTTTTTTCGCATTAAACTGGTTGGCTTATGTAGGTATTATGTGATATTAATAAATAAATGCATATATATAATGTTAATATTGTTTTGATGTATTGAGAAAATGTGATATTTAATTAAATAGCTCAATACATTGCATAAATGTGTTTGTGATGTTATTTTTGAATTTAATAGGTTGGTCCATGAGGACAACATATACACCAACGTGACACCAACGTGTGCTCACAGATAAATCAAGAATACGTTCAGAACATACAGGAAATGTGTTACATATTTACATCAAGTTGGCGAGAAATTACCTGAGTATGGTGATGGAATGACATTCAGTTGGACTTAGTTCATTTGAATTCATCAGGTCTTAAATTTTATTTCGAATAATACACGGATTCAAATAGCCCATTTCAATTGGATGTGCTTTATAAGAAGATACATCGGGACTGAATAAGCGAGGTCCGACTGTATTGTTTTCAATATTAATTTCAACATGCAAATGACTAGTTGTAAAATAGTTGTATATTCGGAGTATTTACATTTAGTATGAGTAAACTTATCATATCAGTGTTTGGGAACATTTGCTGTCCAGATATAACGCCAGTCATTTTAGCTCTTACGTAAAACCAAATAACAAGCATGTATTTATATCATGTAGTTCTTGGGGGATAAGATGTTGTGCAAAATTTGTGACATTTTTCATTATTTACTTATAAGTTATATCATATATAACTGTTGCTCAATTCTAATGAACCAAGCAGGCTTAATGTGATGTCAAACTGACTGAAACTATTGACTTATTTATCATTTCTTAAATGAAAACACAACGGGATTCGTTCCTTCTGGACCAATTAAGGTCACTTGAGTTCACCACATTAGTACATATGGAGTAATAAGCCCTCCTAGCAGACCTCAGTTATATTGACTTGCATTATCAGTTGTTAGAAAGTTTGTATAGCATAAACTTCAGTTGTAATAGGCATGACTGGATTATATACTTTATCATTAAATATCAGGTCAATCAATTAATGGATCCCCAATATGGTTTCGACATATATGAGTACATATTTGAGGTAAAGAGCAATCTTTATTGAATACACAATCCTTGTAAACTTGCCTATCAAAGCTCACCTACTCCTCGCTATCTAAATACTTCGAATCGCATAGAATATTCAATTTAATTGAACATTCCTCCCGCAAGTACATGTGTAAATGACCCGTTCCCAACAGCACTCGCAGTGCTTTGATTTGTTCATGAGAGTCATAACTACATTGTCTATTAGCAGCAGAAAACTGGTGTTTACATCACAGGAGATTGTCACGAGTTCTCTCCATTTATCCTTTCTAAGACTATATTATACATACACTATAGTAGGGATAAAAGGAGAGAACGCTAGAAGGGATACAAGAAGAGAACTCGTGACAAACTCCTGTGGTTTACATATATGTCCGTAATCAAAATGACAAATGCCGAATAAAAATGTGAAAAGGCAACAAATTACAGGTAAATATACGAAATATATATGTCATTTTGAAGTATATATGATATTATCACGCTTCCATTGACCTTGCTGAAACCAAGAAACAAGGACAGTGTAATGGTCTTCAATTTGAAATTTAAATAAATCTATCGTTAATGCATGGAAATCCGCCGAACATAAAATGATATGCTAATGCACCTATCAATATTTTGCCCCAGGGGGACGGGCAGTAGGCTGACCCAAGGGAATTTTTAGGGGTCTGATAACCTACCTAGAGTCAATCATTTTGTCTAAATCCCTACAGTGAGAGTGTTGGTAATCATCTCGTCTAAAGACCTGTGTGCCCACACGAGAAAAAAGTATTGGTAAGTGCATTCCTGACAAGTTTACACATACTGTTTAGTATATTGGCCTAATTGTACACACACAAAACATATAACATAAGGTCTACGTGTTACAGAACCAGCAAAATAAGATCACATGTGTGCATTTAAAAACAAAAAGTCATATTAATTATTGATTTCTCAGTAACTATAGAAACACACCTATGTAAGGCCACTTTACTGTCTTTATTCATAGTCATGATCAGTACTTATGCCAAACTAAATCCTCGTTATTATCATGGATTGTCGTAAAATAGCCTAGAAACATAGTTAACCAATGCGAATTAATTTGATAATACTGTATAACTTATGGTTCACATCCACCGTCTTTTTCACACGTTCCATTTTCACTTGCTTCACCAGATTTGGTACAAACTTCACCTTTTGCAATCTTTGGCACAATATCTGTCCAGAAATTGGCTCTACGTGAATTCCAACGTTGTTTAACGTTCTGTGACGTCATGTCACGTAATATGTGCAAGTAATGTTGATGTTTCTCTGAATACGGTAACCAGTCGAGTTCAAGACTTACAGGCAGATTTGGGTTTCTGGAAAAGAAAATAGTGTAACTGGATCTAACAAATCTGCCGCGCAAATGGAGCAATAATCTTTGCTAAATAATAATGTACATTTGTAAATAATCAGAAGTGACATCGTCAGATTCGGAATAGTAAAAATGTTTAACACTTCAAAGCAAATCGATAGTTTTAACAAGAATAATCGTTCGAAATAGAACACTTTAAGTCATAATTGGATAATATTTCTCTCACCCTGTTTTTGCAAAATTCGTCCACAAAGTCATAACATCCTTGGCCAGCAGATGTTCCCAGGCCATACCAATTTTATCGTCGTCACCAAGAAACGATTTGTAGCCAAACACAAACGGTAACTCTTCAGCATGCGCTACACCATCTAACCAGGATATATCTGTGAACAGCGGTATAGAAGGCCTTTCGTCGAATACGTACATATAAGTGTTTGCAGCAGACGACTCTTGCACGTGCCTATTGATAGTATTGTACATCGGTCCGACGAACGCCATGTCTCCATATATGTCCACATATTCTTTTCTGATATTGACCGGATCATTGGGGTTATTCCAGTTTGTGTATTCGGCTACCACTAGATCGCTTAATAGCTGCTGCATATTGCTATTGTCAATGTAAAATCTATTTACTAAACCTACTACCAAGCTTTTCTCAAACTCATCCCTACTGGGCAAGAATGCTTCTCTATCTGATATCCCAAAGAACGGTGACAGCGAGGTAATTCCTTCTGCTGTATTTACGCCTGTCATGACATCAACGCTGCGAAACATTTCCAGCGTTTCGGGAGACAATTCACTGGAACCGTAAAATGCAGACCTCGGTTCATATGTTATAAATTCACCATCCTTTGTAGGCGAAAACGGATAAGGCATGTCAATCAAACCGTAACTTGCGTTTGAGACAAGTTCAAGTAATCTATCGGACGACACCAATTGAAGGCACTCAACTGTTGCTTTTGAATTGTCATCGTTACAGTCTGTTAGGGAAGCTACACGCTTTGTAAACTCGGGAACATTTCCATTGCTCCCCCAAGTTGCATCTACAGTTCCACTCTCTCCTATTACACGTTGAAACAATCCTTTATTTCCGGGATATAAAGCTTGATAAATAACACTGGCAGACCCTGCTGATTCTCCAAACAATGTTATACGCTGATTATCACCGCCAAAAGCTGCTATATTGTCATATACCCACTTTATACCCACGTGTTGATCCCATAAACCAGCGTTTCCCGGAGCATTTTCATTTCCGGTACTGAGGAAACCCCATACTGATAGACGATAGTTCAATGTGACCACAATCACGTTGCCATGGGCGGCTATATTGTCACCAAGGTAACTATCAGAGAATCCAAAATTGAAGCTTCCTCCGTATATCCAAACCATCACGGCGAGTTTTTCTTGTTTTTTAATCCTCAAATGTGGAGCATATATGTTTAGAAACAGGCAATCTTCTGAATATTTGTAACTGGTGAACTTTAACATTTCCTCCATAAAACGCGCTTGCATGCACATAGCACCGTGAGCGAATGCATCAAGGGGTTCACTGAAGGGCACTTTTGGTAACGGTTTCTGAAAACGTCCTTCCCCAACTGGTGCCTCTGCAAATGGTATTCCTTGAAAACGATCAATTGAAACGGTTTTATCCAGAAAAGTGGTTTCTTTCGTATAACCGTTTATAGTCCCAATATTGGTTTCCACGGTAACAACTTGTCTGTCTGTAGCCGCGCACGTTGCTGCCATAGCAACAGCAACTATGAGAAATACTCTTCCCATTGCTTTGCTCATGGTACGGTGTAAATACAGGGCGAATAGTTCCTTAAAAAGAATGGGATTTTGTTTCTCAATATCTTGGTCTGAAATAAAAAGTAAAACCCGCTTGAGGTACTAAATCGATCAGTAGCAGTGTATACCCGATGTGTACTCAACCGAGTAATGCGTTTGCAACAGAGGAAAGCATTCGTGGTTTTAATGTTCAGACCTATATTTCGTAATTTCGATGTTTCTGTAGGATCTTTTATCGTGTGAACGACCATGAATGTCTAATTTACGATACAAAGCGATATATTTGCGGAATAAAGCCGATATCGTCTGTTTATATTTGACGTATAGAAAATAACATGAAACATGGAAAGGACTAATTATTGGTCTGAAAATGATCATCACTTCTCACCTGTCTAGCATGCTTTACTCTGTTGTAAACGCATCACTCGGCGGAGTACACACTGGGTTATAGGGCCTAATCATCGCATAGTAAAACTTAAATTCAGACAGAATTCGAAACAATGAGTTGAGGTACAAAAACATAACAATGGGAAAGACGTAGACACCACAAAGCCAAGCAAGGTGAATTTTTGTATATGTCTATAATTATTCCATGTTGCTGTATCGAAAAATGCCGAACTAGCATTCCCTAATTACTGTAAATAGTGTAAAAAAGTGTTTTCGTCAGCAAATTTAAAATTCAAATACACGTGCATGTATTCTAAAGTTGGATACATTCATTTGGCTGAAGTTCAATGTCCTAAATAGTGTTCCCTAAACCAGTAGGATGCCATTTAAATGAGTTACACAGTAAACAATCACCTGTCACCAAATTTTCGTTCGAAGTTTTTGAAAATATTCATAATTTTCCCTAACAAGCAAACTCTACCTTAAAATTACTACAATCGTATGAGGAATATATGTACCCCACCACTCTGATTCAACTTAATCCGTATATTTTACAATCCCTAATTTTAAAGCCCGGTCGAGAATCTTAACTTTACATATCTGTATATAACTTAGTGCTATTTATTGACCTTAAAATGGTCACCATGCAGGAATGTATCCTGAGTTTAATAAACAGCCTGAAAAACTGTGTAAATCTATATCTATGTTATTATGTCACACAGTACGCGCAAATATGACTGAATATGGAAATAATTCGCACACAGAAAACTACAAAATGTGTAAGCTATCACCAAACGTTCATACTGTTCAATATAAATCCAATATTTAGCGACTTCGGTCGCATCCACTGATAACGTTTACGTCATCAAAATGACTAAGTAATAAATCCTGCCTAAGTCGTCTTGAAACTGTAGCACAGTACATACTTTAGTTGTCTAAATGAATATTATGTAATCATTACAGAATCATTACGAGAATATAATTTTACCTCTCGAGTGAAACACCCTTTGGGACACCCAAATTTCGGTTGTTTCTCCAAAGAGGTTAAATTGGTTGTAAATCTTTACAACTGAAAACTATGATAATGTACCTGAAGAGAGTTTGATGCTCAAAGTAGGCTAGTTCCGGGCAGGTTCTTGTCAGCGAAAGATAAATATTTCGAGGGTTCAGCGCAAGACTATCCTAACTCCTATGTAATTATATACAACTTGTGACAGTCTTGCACTGAACCCTCGATTTGTTCAATTCTCTATGAATCATAATGAATAGAGCACACGTATTATATCTGAATGTATGCATGTAGCAATCTGCTTAATGTTGATCCGTATGTGGCAATAAATACACGATGCTTGTCCAAGAACGTTCTGACATTGATACGATGTAAACTTTCACAATAATCTTAAAATATACAACACAACACACCTTAGGAGAGACCTGTCGTTGTAAACGTGATGTCCTGCCGTGCGTTCAGTTAAGGCTACACTCGCACGAGTTAAGAAACTGTGCACGCATTTTGCAACCGAACGCTCTGTTTGCCAAAAAGCACGCGCCCACTGTGCGCCCACTCGCTCGAGCATCTCCGAGGTAGCTAGCGAAGGGCGCGTACTTTTTGGCAAACAGAGCGTTCGGTTGCAAAATGCGTGCACAGTTTCTTAACTCGTGCGAGTGTATTAGCCATAACCGAACGCACGGCTGGTAGTGACAAGGGCTTCTTTCAATAACGGTCAAAATCCAGAACGTATATATGCAATCAAATGTTTGTTCACGAACAAAATTCAGAACATAGATTAACTCAATTTTCAGTCACAAAAAAAACACATAAATGTATGAACACAAGGTTGCATATAAACAACATCTATCTTATACAAGTATATGTAAGAGCTTGATCCAAGGTGAACATTTTATGTTCAGTCGTGTAACATTCTTTATACATGTATATACATGTACTCAGTGAAAATGAAAACTTGACGTCTGCTTCAACTCTACGTTTATTTGAACAACAGCTTAGTGAGCCACACATAGAAGATAGAAAATGAGAGTTTGCACAAGTATTGAATTTACTGAACGCGTTGAATTAAATGTCTGTCGGGCGACATATTCTTTTTATTCAACGAGTTCAGTATATTTAATACTACATAATACATTGCATTGGAGAAGTTGCACTGTATACTTCGAGGGTTCTCTGTTGCTGAACCCTCGAGCTTGCTCACATCGGAGAAGTTGCACTGTATACTTCGAGGGTTCTCTGTTGCTGAACCCTCGAGCTTGCTCACATCGGAGAAGTTGCACTGTATACTTCGAGGGTTCTCTGTTGCTGAACCCTCGAGCTTGCTCACATCGGAGAAGTTGCACTGTATACTTCGAGGGTTCTCTGTTGCTGAACCCTCGA
Source organism: Mactromeris polynyma (assembly GCA_032209605.1). Taxonomy (NCBI): domain Eukaryota; kingdom Metazoa; phylum Mollusca; class Bivalvia; order Venerida; family Mactridae; genus Mactromeris; species Mactromeris polynyma. The sequence continues at coordinate 13,764,298 of JASFXZ010000014.1, read as the reverse complement.
GCTTGCTCACATCGGAGAAGTTGCACTGTATACTTCGAGGGTTCTCTGTTGCTGAACCCTCGAGCTTGCTCACATCGGAGAAGTTGCACTGTAACTTGAAGGGTTCTCTGTTGCTGAACCCTCGAGCTTGCTCACATCGGTTACAAGACTGTATTGACAATCATACCAAATATTCAGGAACACGATTAAACAAATGTGTACTTTTACAGAGCGAAATAACCATTTGCATTTAAATGAGCAGTAATACCAATGATAAACTTGTCAAGTCACCAACATCAAGTAAATCAAATAAGAAAATTGAATCCTACCTTTGTGTCAGTTTATCACCAATATAGCATGAATTAACAGCTCTAATGCTTCATGTACAGAACTTTTTTTTGTCAATGGTAAATAATATTTTATCAGCTGAGATAAAGCATACTGAAACAATCACGTACCAGTACAGCCGATAAATACTGTCTTTATACACAGGAATACAGTCAAACCTGTCTGTAAAGATCGCCCATGGGAACAGCAAAATGTGGTCTTTGTTTACAGGTGGTCTCTATTAACAGATTAAATATCATTGAAAATGGTCTGATGGGAGATAAAATTGGTGGTCGTTGCAGACAGGTTTTGCAATAGTGGTCTTTGTTTGCAGGTGGTCTTTGACACAGGTTTGACTGTATATCTAAAGCAGGCAACTATAATCGATACATCCGTACCTCACAACTACCTGCACGTCTGTGTACCCCAGTACATGCGTGTTCATTCATTCAAAACAAGAGGGGTGGGACTGAAATCCGTTATCCGGGATCGAATTAAAAAAATTGTTCGAGTGTAACTTATGTTAACTGAAAGTGTGTGATCGATAAACAATTTTAAGTTTGCGAATTAAATATGATTTGAGTTCTTTTTGTGTGTGCATTGTTTTAGCAATAACGATTTTAACTGGGGTATATTGATAACAACTTACGCTTTAGTTTAAGTTATGCAGACTGTTAAATTGCACCAGTGCTTGTAGATCTAGTATCTTAATAAGAAATCCGTGAACCGGGATTATCCGGGGTCGGTTTTTTAAAAATTGTTAGAGTGGAACATATGTTAACTGAAGGGATGTGAACGATAAACAATTTAAGTTTGTGAAATATATATAAGTTGGATGCTTTTTATATTGTTACTTTGACGTTATTTTAAGATTGTAACATATGTTAATTGAATGGTGTGAACGAATGTTCCTTTATAACATACTTAGTATAATACATCCCGGGTCCCTGCTATCGGTTATTGACCGGGGATAACTACGATATAGTTCAATTTATCGATCCCGAATTTTCCCACCAAAGTCCCAGATTTTCTTAAAGTCACACCCCCAATACGGAGAGTGTGCTCATTTCAATTTTAAAACTAATTTCTTGAACATCATTTTAAGTCAAATCATGCATGAATGCTGTTTTCCATTGGTTATTTGGAATCTCTTTTGTAATTAGGCAGACAACATTTTTTTATCGATTTTTCAGTGATTCAACATTGAAACTCATCTCAAGATACGCCAGATCAGACAGATTTTGACTCCATGCTGTAACCGATTATATATACGATATTTTAACGTCTTCTGATCATTGTCATTCGATCCAAAGACCTAAATACCATGGTATTTAGGTCTTTGCTTCAAACAAGGAATGTTAGAAAAACATTATGCCCCCAAAGATATACCGACAATGAGATAATTTAGATTAATATGATGACCTAGTAGCGAGTACGGATGAACATGTACAAAGGTTTGATCATGATGGTCTAAAAAGCTCAAAATCTAGTTATCGGATGTACAAGGTTAACCACCAATTGGTCAGTTTGTCCTTGGACTCCAAATTCAATAGGGTTCATCTGCAACCCACAGCTAATCATTCTACCAAGTTAGGGCCCAAGAGGAAAAAGGGTACTTGAATTATCACATGGAAACGGATTTCCATTACATGGTCAGTTTGAGCTTGATGTTTGACCCAACCCCAAAATCAGTACGGTTTACTACAACACACAGACAATCATCCTACCAAGTTGGGACCCAAGAGCCCAAAGGGTATTTGAGTTATCGTGCGGAAACAGATGATATACGGAACTACAAACCGACATGGGTAAAACAATGTGCCCCTTATTTCAAAAAGAGATAGTGAAATAACAGGACAATCCACTTGTACAATAACAGGATAATCCACTAGTGGAATAACAGGACAATCCACTAGTACAATAACAGGATAATCCACTAGTACAATGACAGGACAATCCACTAGTACAATAACAGGACAATCAACTTATGCAATAACAGGATAATCAACTTGTACAATAACAGGACAATCAACCAGTACAAATAACAGGACAATCAACTAGTGCAATAACAGGACAATCAACCAGTACAAATAACAGGCAATCAACTTATACAATAACAGGACAATCAAATTGTACAAATAACAGGACAATTAACTAGTGCAATAACAGGACAATCAACCAGTACAAATAACAGGACAATCAACTTATACAATAACAGGACAATCAACTTGTACAATAACAGGACAATCAACTTGTACAATAACAGGACAATCAACTTGTACAATATCAGGACAATCAACTTGTACAATAACAGGACAATCAACTTGTTCAATAACAGGACAATCAACTTGTACAATAACAGGACAATCAACTTGTACAAAAAAGTCAATCCACTAGTACAATAACAGGACAATCAACTTGTACAATAACAGGACAATCAACTTGTACAATAACAGGACAATCAACTTGTACAATAACAGGACAATCAACTTGTTCAATAACAGGACAATCAACTAATGCAATAACAGAACAAGAATAACTTTTCTTTCTTTTTTATATACACAGAGCATCGATTATCACATATTACTTTATGCTTCCCACTGGTTTAAGGCCGAGTATAAAATAAAGAGAATATTTGTATGTTTCAGTGTAAGATCGAGTTAATTCACCTTGATCGACACAATGGTTGAGGGGTAGAGCGTCTGACTCCTGAGAGTGATTAGTATAATTAATATAAGTTTTAAGAGCTTGTTTCACAATCGATATAAAATAAATAAGTTTAACCACAACAAGAACAAGAAAATCAAAATCTTACGGTCTTCCCATGTCTTTTAATTCCTTGATAAGTTCTGGTATGAGAGTTTTATGTCCAGCAGCCAGAGAACTGACCCCTACAACATGTACATCAGCATCGATAGCTTGCTGGGCAGCTTCCCTCGGTGTCTACAATAAAGATCACAGATCAGATTAGTAATGATGTATTTCCAGTATCCCTGTTTCTGTAAACTGAGTAAGTATATCAAACATTTTAACATGAACAATTATAACTTACCTTGGTGGAGGTTAAAATCTGTTTGCGAGGGTAAAACAACAATTAAAATTCTGTTGGTGGTGCCCTTATTTTCGAAATGTTATTCCTACCCACAGAGAGATTTTTCTGGAATAGTTCTAAGCAGTTTTGCAAGGTAGTGCAATGAAATTAAATATCCACGAAAATTGGTCTTTTTGATGTTATGTAATGTGGTAGATGTAATCCCACAAATTATCACAGCCACAAAAATGCCGGCGATATGAAGAACACGCTAACTATGAATTCTCTAACATTTCTAGGTTTAACCATATGTACATGAATTTAACGAGCCTTAATGAGAATCAAATACATATTTTAGATAATTTGTATAGCCTGATAAAGAATCAATGTAATGATACAATACTTTCTGAGAGTATGTCTACATGCAACCTGTACAAGAGCGTAGAAAAACCAACACATACCTCTCATAAAATTATTATGAAATTATTATATTATTTTTATGTTTGTGTGGTATGACATGGTAAAAATGTGACAATGCAAGCGGTACATTAGCCCTGCGTTCAGTAAAGGTATTTGCGGCTCACGTTTCGTAACGTGTCGTAACATTTTGCAATTTGGTTCCCCATGTGCAGTCAATGTGATACGGTGGGCAAGGGATACAATACAAAATGTTTGCAACTGTTGGTCATAACTGAATGCAGGGCAGATTTGTTCGATTTTTACTGCACAAATCATTTAGCTCCCATGTTGTTATAACAATGTCGTTTTTAATAAAAAGTGTCAAAAGTGTACAGAGGGTAACAACACTTATTCCGACAAAGTTTCACTGGTTTAGATTCAATGACAATGAAATGCAGGTAAATTTAACTTTTGCAAATTTGAAGTCTAAGTCTGAGCTTCAGTCTTAAAATGTTTGCGAATAAGGCCCCTAGACTAAGTGAAACTTAACACATGTTACAACAATCTAAATCACTTAAGGGCAAATAAGGGTCCGATATCCACATCAAATCCCATGTCAGCGAAACCTGTAGCAATAACTTTACCCCCTCTATCATGTCCATCCTGACCAACTTTGGCCACCAATATCCTCGGTCTTCTCCCTTCATTCTCTTGGTATTGCTAGAAATAAAATATAAAACTGTTTGGAACAAAGTAAAAATCATTTAACACCAAATAAAGTGAAGTTATAACACAATCGGTCCAATTCTATGACCCTTCAACTATTAGGACCATTTTTTAAAAAGAATCAATCATTTCTCGATATGATTATTTCAATGGTTATAAGGTACAATGCTAAAGACTGGTATGCTATTACGTAACAAACATTGTACCATTTTATTTGATCCCAATGCGTTAAATACTCTTGATTTGTGTTCCAGTATTATGAAGTGTTTATGTATGTATTTGACAGCTCTGCCAGGCTTGAATCATTCTTCACCTTTACTAGCGCTGTCATAGACTCAGAAAAATGCATATCATCGATATTTATATATCAGATGAGAAATATCAACTATACATCGATATATCATGTATTGTTTACTAAAAGGCCATTTTCATGTTTCCAGTTCATTATTTTATACATTTCCACTTGCAGTTATGTCTTTTACATGTTTATGTATTACTTTGTCTATATTATTTCCACACTGCTATTATGAAGTATGAGCTTTTTGCAAAATAAATAAGAAAATATGAGTAATCTTCAGTTATTTATTTTTCTTTGAAAACATTCGATAGGTACCGCAAAGTTTTAGACATAAGCTTTTGACAGTACACCAGTTTCCATTTCTGCTTTTTTCGTCGTTTTAATGCAAGTATTTATTATTCATAAGTATTGATTTTTTAAAACATGTGTGGATAAGCGGTCGACGGAAAAATATCAATGATACATCAATATCATTTCTATCGATTGACAGCTCTAACCTTTACGAGAGATATCTTTGCTATATAATTAATACTCCATGAGAACCAACCAAATTCCGTTACACAGAATGGCCAAAATTCAAATATGTACCCGATTATGAACCAGACTGGAACGACTTAGGCGTTGTTGAGTTGTATGATCACGAAATTGATCCATATGAAAATGTTAACCGGGCCGACGATCCTGCATACGAAAAAACTCGAAGAAAATTACACACTATGCTCGTTCGGGGATGAAGGAAAGCGTTACTTAGCCCACGCCGAAAAGCATAATCTAATGTCTTACTCGGAAAAGTAACTAATTATTTATTGAACATATGATTTTAGCGCAAATTATTTTCAAATCACAGATTCATCTCAGAGGCATTAGCAGAAAATAAATGTGATGTTACATAAAAGAGAGAAATAGATATTACATACGTAAGTAAAGTTATTCGAAATATGTGAAATAAAAATTGATTGCCTAAATTGGTTTCGATTTTCTTTCCTGATATAGAGAAATGTTACCGACCTGTCGGTTTGAGTTTAAGATAAGTATGTTTTATTTCCTAATGTAAGGCTTTTTATGCCCCCACTCTGAAAGGGGGGGGGCATATAGATTTGCCCTTGTCCGTATGTCTGTCCGTCCGTCCTTCCGTCACAAAATCTTGTGTCACTCATATCTCCAAAAGCATATGAGCCAGTCATTACACTTTACAGGAATGTTCACCAGCATGTGAAGTTGTGCACCTGGGGTTTCATGTTTGGCTGTGCCCAGTTATGGCCTTTGACTTAGTTAAAATATAGCCTACAGAGTATGCAATATTGTGTCACTCATTTCTCCAAAAATATAAGAGCCAGAGTTATAAGACTTTACAGATATATTCACAAGCATATGTTATATTGCACCTGTGGATTCATAATTCGGCGAGCCCAGAAGTGCAAAGTTATGACCCTTGATTTATTGAAAATATAGCATACCGAGCGTGCAATATTGTGTCGCACATATCTCCAACAGTATATCAGCTACACTCACCAAACTGTACAGGAATGTTAACCAACCTGTATAGTTGTGCACCTGTGGTTTCGTGTTTGCCTGTGTCCAGAAAGTGCAAAGTTATGGCCCTTAACTTATCACCATAATCAGTACAGTTGTTCACTTGGTAATTTGGATACCCATTCACAAACTTTGAATAGAATAATAGCATTTGCTTTTGTGACAAAGGCTGCAAGTGGGGGACATCTGTGTCCTATGGACACATTTCTAGTTGTAATTAGATCTACATTTATGTATTTTACTGATCTACTTCAGATATTGCACCTAGGTGGTTGTACAATATTATTCTCAAGACGACAGTAATGTTATAACTTAGTTTGACTAAATGGTCCCGAGTTTCAAACAATACCATCGACTGCCCGTTTAAAAAAAGGAATAATCCAATCTAGGACATAAAAATGACAATGGAAAATATTCATTATACTCAACTCCCATAGACATTTTTTTTTATTGATATGTAGTTCAATTTACTTCTATTTAATATTCCAACAGTCTCAGTAACGGGGATTTAGAAAAATATAGGCAATGATCATAATATACGGCATCAACAAGTGCGTAAAACGGCCATTTAAACGTAAAACTCCTCGATTTGGTATATTTGCATTTCCTTTTCGCATTGTGTAAAGGGTTCATTGTAGGTATTTATTTTATTAACAAAGTTATAAAAATAACATGAATTTACATCAACCTATTATCTTTCATGTTAACTTAAACTATAAAATTCTGTTCGAAATTGTGTTTCTTTTCTAAAGGGAAGCCTTCCATCATTTTGTTTGTATTTGCGTTTATTTATCGTCACCACCGGTTTCCCATATGGGCGACGCCTCCAGAAGAATGTTAGTCATATTAGATTTTTGGAGGATAGTGCATGATACAGAAGATGCCCCAGTTCCAGAAGAACCCCTGGTTCTTTTACGTGCTCGATGTAAAGCATCATACACGGGACCTCGGTTTTTATAGTCTTGTCCGAAAGACTGTTAGTACGGTCAGTGATGGAGCGGGGAATCGAACCAGCGATCCCTGGATTACAAGTCCAGCGTTTTACCACTGGACCACGGATCTGCTACCGTCCATCATTGGTTAAAGTATTCTGTTCATAACGTTTGGTAATATCCCTTCTATGTTCATGTATAATTACATAATATTATGGTAACTAAACACAATTAAAATAAATTTCGAAATTGTATAATTTATGTTAAATTAAATTTCACAGCAGTTGCAAGTTGTAATATTCTAGACAGTCCTTCACTTTATATTTTTCAAATGGCGCTTTTATTGGAGAAAACATTAAAAAATATGTAATTATTGATCAAGGGAGGTAATTTACTAAAATACTTCAAAATATTTAAAAATGATGATAGTTTATGTCTTGGCAACAATGTCAATTTTCTTATGTTTAACAACTACAATGTACTTCTTTTGCCTTAAATACATCATACTTTTGAAAGAAGTATGCAAAATAGCAAATTCCAATTTCATCATGCGTATGTAAAATTTAGGCAGCATTCTGTTCAAAATAAAAATTTGCAAAAACCAGACGATAAACGTCTCTGAAATTTTGATATTATTGATGTTATATGTTTTAAATAACTTTCATTAAAGACAATCTGACGCCCAACTGATAGTTTGGTGTTCTAACATAGTCAATAATTTTATGTCTCGCATGAAATATTCCTTATTTTAAATATTTTATGACACATTTAATGTCCCGCCCAAAACTTTTATTTTGATTTTTTAAATCTATTTCTGACTTTTCTTAAATTTGCAAGTCTTTTTAGTACATAGGTGGTTTCACTATATGAAAATAGGAAGAAATAAGAAATTAAATGTCATTTTCCATTTATCGGTGTATTTTTAAAGGCCAAGTTTTTTTTAGAGAAGAAAAACGGGCCATTATTTTTTTGTGGAAAGGTAAAAAAATTAAATTTTCAAATTTTATCCACATTATTATATTGATTGAAACAACAACTGTTTCATTTATCTCAGACATTATGCCAATGATGGCTTACCTTAACAAATCATCCTGATAAATAATAACAAATAAAATTTAAATATCATTTATTGGTGTAAAGTTTCACAAACCATTTTCAAACATAATCAATGTACTTAAATGAAGATGGACGATGTATTTTAACAATACTTGACATACACTGGAGAACTTAAGAAACACCTCATTCATAATCAAATAAGAAATATTGCATAACATCTGGTTTGACTTGAATATGTATTTTAGAAACATTTTCAACACAATTCAGACACCCTTAAAAGCCATTAGATGCTTTGGGTTGCTCATTAGAGGCTATACAAGAGTACATGGTGTAGGAGAGAAGAGTGGCATTGTCTATACAATATAAACGAACGTTAGCGAGTGTATATAGCGTATCTGACTTTGACCCTGTGAAATTCATGGACCGTTGTATATACAATGCTGATTGGATGGATTGCTGTGAACGTAGTCTAGTAATTGGTACATACATGTGAATGCATTGAAAATACCACCCATTGATAAATGAGGCATTTTTAAGTTCCCCAGTTTATGATACTTTTTGATACATACAGACAAGCAAGTCAATATACTGAAACATATACATGACTCTAAATTCATTAAAACTTTACAAAATCACAGTACATGGATTCTGGCCATAGCATGTGTATATATACATATATACTGAGCAAACTTTTAATGCAAAATATTCGTTTTTGGTGCTTCAATTGATATGATATACCAATTTTCTTGCCCCAATGACAACTAAATAATGGTACTTGGAAGCATAAAGAGTGTTTAGCCAAAGCACATGTTCATTTCTGGCTTCACATGACAAATAATGCAAAACTGTATTAATGAAGTTTCAGTTTGTTTGTTTCATCGGGTTTAACGCCGTTTCTCAACGATATTTCAGTTATATACACCTAACTAGTTTTTCCTGGACTGAAATCTAACCAGTACTAACTTACCCTTCCAAAAGGAGCTGGCAACTTTTCCACATGAGGATAATGAAGTTTCAATTATTCATTATGCCTACAGGTGCTGTCTCCTATAAAACAAAGTAAAACATGGTGTCTGCGTACAGATATATAGATGAAGTTAAAGGCAATCAGTATACGAGTGCTATATAAGAACTGAATATACAAAATATATTTTACAAGTTCAATACCCTCAACATTAAAACTTATCTCCAGTCATCGCCCAATTTCAACACTGAATTTTGATTGAATTCACATCTTGAATTTTCATAGGAGAAAAGCCTCGACATTGATATAACACTGATTTCAAAATCATTCATGGATATATAATTGCCATCAAACTTAGTAACTAAATCTAAGATAGAAATGCTGGGGAGCTGGGGAGTAAGAATGTCGACAACAATTATCATAAGTGAACATTTCTTCCATCGTTCACTTTGCTAGCATCTCTCTAAGTGCACCACAGAATTGTGATATCCCATGACGTATCTGTTTCTTTCCACAGAAACTTATAGACAATCGTACATAGTTCTTGAAGCTTTCAGTAGGAGACGTGCTGAAAGTAAAACAAATATAATTTAAGACTGAAATAGTAGTACGCTAATTTCTTGTTAATTTTTATCTAAACAAACACAACACATGTATTTCATATAGTTACAACTTCAATTAATATGCATTACCAAAAGATATGTTCATAATGTATTCCAGCATATTTGTCGAAAAAAAATCTTTAAATTAAAAAAGAAATTCAGGCTTTTTGAACATTTGGGCTGTGCATTACGTGAAAAAACAAGATTTCAATCAGTAATACATTGCAATTGTCTGTAATAAAGATATTTCAGTCAATGTAATAACAACACTGGATGACACCTATTCAAATAGTTAACATTCAGTAAGGCCTGGTACATCTTTAATACAGTGTGAGTCTAAAATCACACAAAACAAATTAATTATTTACAAAATCTTTGATCAATGAAGTTTACAATTGACAATACAATTTGTTTTAAAATAAATTACAATAAGTTAGTTTGTACATTGTTTTATGCCCTGTCATTGTTTCCTAACCTAGGGACCTGTGTGGGGAGGCCGTGTTCAATGTACATAGCCTTCCCTGTGTTACCCTTGCATTTGTTTTTTGTTGACTGATTGCAAAACTACATGACATACCTAGCACCATATATAAAATTCACTTTATATTTATCTACTGCAAGTTGTAACATTTCCATGGCATCGACATTTTCAGGTAATTTTAACCAAATAAAGAAGCCTCCATGTGGATTGTGACATTTCACAGAATCTGGCAAACATTCGGTCAAAGCCTCACAAGCAGCATTCATTCTTTCCTACAAGTAAATAAGAAATAAGATGAACACATAACTATATCATAAATGTACATATTTATAGTCACATGAACTATGTTGAATGTTTTGAACGAAAGTGTACTTTTTTTACAAATACCAATAGAATACTCAAACAAACAAAGTTCAGTACAAGTATGGCTCAAGGTGGGAATTATTATTCTTTTGTCTTCATCCAGAGAATTTCAAGGGTCGCTGATTGCAAACTCCTTTTTTCAGTCAAAAAAGGGCCATTACTCCTCCAAAAATTATTGGATTGTAACCGAAATCAAGCTTGACCTATATTCTATTTTCATACGCTTATGTGCCCAATATGAATAAATTCCATACATCCATTCAAGAGATATTGATCAGAAACCAATTTTGGCTCAGACGGACAGATGCATGCATGCAAGGACAGACAGCGGTAACAATTAATGCCCCTGCCATTATTCAAATGACGGGGGTAAAGAAAGTAAATTGCCATCTTCCAACCTTCCTTACAGGTATTTGAATAAAACACGCACTTACCCCATATTCCTTCCGTAAGAAATCCAAATGTGGAGCAAGTAGACCAGACCTTAGAGCTGACGCCATCAACTTTGATGTGTAATGGTTGAAAGCTCCACCGCTCCAAGCTGTTTTACTGATAGATTGAAATAAAAGTGATTTCATTTCACCAATAATTTTCTCACCACAAAGTCTTGTAACCTAGCAATAACTGCAGCATTCCACGGGAATAAGTTGAGAACTTTTGATACTTTATGAACAAAAACTTCATTTCCTGAACAATCAGTTCATCATCTAGGTCAATAGTTTTTAGCTTTGGGTCAAGGTCATTTTAACTGTGAGAATACTTTAACTCTCAGCCTCTTGAAATTGTTTTTTTTTATTGAATTTAATGCCATTTTCAACATTTTTTCAGTTATACACGGTAGGTATATAATTGTATGCTATGTCATGTAAAACTATCTTAATTATCTGTTGCATGAACATGATTAAGGTAGTACGGTACATTAATGCAATTATCACTAACAATACAGTCCGACATAATTGTCTTCGAACAAAATCTCTGACATTTTACTAAACAATGGAGATAAATTCATGACTATACCAAGTTACAAGGTATTTCATTATCCTTGGTGACGTCTCGATCCAGCCGGTACGTAAACCAGGGGCCAGGATTTTTGAAAATGTGCAGTTGGATAAAACATTCCCTTTAAAATCTTTGTCAGACCTGGAAAAGTAGAGAATACCTTTGATCTTACTTCAATAACATTGATGATAATGCATCATGATATGTATTTCAAAGTACAAGTTGGTAAAACTGTTTGCATTTGTATTAGAGTATTAGAGGTTGAATCTTCAGTACAACCTCTCTAGAGTGACCCTCTCTTGAACAACATAATCCTTTTTCCTGTAGTAAGAAATTACCATATATTTAACCTCCATATAGCAAAAACCTATAAATAACAGCCAATTTACATCGGTTGCTCTGTAGAGGTTGCACTGTATTTTGATATTTCAGTAAAACCTCAGTTAAAGACCATTTCAATAATACGACCATCTCAAAAGTAAGAACACAATTTTCAATTTCACTGTCGTGCTCTTTAATCAACCTCAATAAGAAGACCAGTTTTCAAAGAGTCCCAGGGTCATATTATTATTATTATCACCAAATTCCTTTGTTTTCCCAAAATCATACCTTGTGTTTTAATGCAAGAAGGGCAATGTATTTTAACACCAGGCAGATGGTACATTTTGATATAGACATACAAGCAAATATAATTGCTTAAAATGCTGCATACATGAATCTAAATAAATTAAAGCATTGTACATCACTGTATGTGGTTTCTGGCTGTTGTATGAGTATGCATGAGGTAACAAAATTAGGTGTTGTATAATTAATTAAGTTCAATGACTTCAGTAATACAAAGTAAACTGTGACATTACATGATATTTCAAAATTATTAGCTGATTTAATTACTACATGTAAGTGGAAAGTATCAGCCAGTGTAAATTTCCACTTCCACAGACGTATAGATAAACATAATTAATGTAGAACTACTAATTTGGCAAAATGCCTCAATTTTGGAAACGTTTTGATTGGCAAATATTGTCCACCTACACAATAATAAACTTAAGGCAATTAGAAAGCAAGCTATATCAAAAAAGGTTTCTTAGACATTTTCACATTCTTGTAGTATTAAGTAACAAAAAATACTTCATACTTGTATTGCACATGTCAGAGTCTCGTAGAACAATAAATTCACTGACTTATATTTGTCTATCTTGTAAATACTCAGAGATATTCCAAAAGTAACACAATTATAAACTAGCATAAAGTATACATGCATATTTATAAGGTATTTGTACCTTGTGTCATAGGAGAGTAGTCTAGGCGGACAATGAGGAGAATCGTCGAAATGTAACATATTATATATATCCTCCGCAAACAACATCACATCATACTTCCTGGACAATGCTATCAGGGCCTGGCATCTAGCTGTAAGTAAAGTACATGGAGAACAACTTACCGACATAGCCAAATATGAGTTTTCAGTGATTTGATGCGACCAGGTGGGGGTCAGTTAAATCATACAAAACCTAATAAGCACTTTAGAGAGGCCATGGTATACATTTGGAAGCATCTTTGATGGCCTGTATTAATGCTTGTCTTGTATATTAATGACTGACTGTTTTCATTGTTGAGGTTAAGCGCTTTATAGGGTCATGTCATCATTTTACTTCTAACTGATCCAGTCATGAAGCATGCTTATCACGAAATCATCAAAATCACTGACTCCCAGGGCTTGTGAAAGTCATTACAGGTATTAACTTTATTTCAAACCAGGTCCAATAAAACCGAATACTCATAGTTACCAGCAGTCACTTTGGATAAAAAAATGAAAATAACACATCCTGCAAAACTTGTTTAAAACTCAAACAATACTTTTGAAACTAAGTTTAAAGTTACAGAAATTGTATCAAGGACATAGGATATATAGAAGTTTAACAGAAACATTAATCTAGAAAGACTGTATAATCTTTACAAAAAAATTTCTAAATGTAAATGTGCCAGTTTAGTTTTTTATTCTTACAAAGTTAACTATATACAATAGATGGTTATAGATTTTTATCACTAGATATATAATGACATACCTGCAGACATACAATGACCTTTAGGATTATTGAATGTAGGTATGGTATATACCATTCCCCAGAACGGAGTTTTACAGCCATCCATGGATGCCGGCTTGTACTTCTGTAATAGTTCTTCCAAACATTTAGGGTCAATACCATCATCATCAGTAGGTACTGTAAATATCCAAAGTCAAATTATGAACATAAAGCAATACTTGAAGTAAAAGCTGAATGATGCTATCTATCCATACTGTACTCTTTAAGCCACCCAACTATTTCACAGCTTAAGAAACAATAAATGGTTTAACTTTCATGAAGCAAGAAACATAAATGTTTAAATAATAATTCTCCAAGACTCGGCCACCTTTTTTCATTTTTCATATGCAAGCCATACAGATATAAAAACAATGCAGGGCTCTAGAAATGATCTTAAAATACGGTTGTCCAGGACTAGTGCACATGTTAATTGTGACTTGTCCGACATGGAAGGCTAGTTGTACAAGCATAGAATAGGGTACAGATTAACAGTGAAGTAGGCGTGCATAACAGACTTGTCCTGGACTCAACAGTTGGTAGCCTGAATTGGCAAAATAGACTTGTCCCGGACGTCGGGCTAGTAAATTTCTAGAGGTCTGCCATGTCATATTAATTTAAGGCTGATATAAAATGTTGGCTAGCTTCATTTATTTGTACCTGCTATAACATTCATTCCTAAATCTTCTTTCAATATTTTTACAGCTATGAAATATGTTGGATCCTCCATAAATACAGGCGTATCCTTGTCGAACATCACTGTGGCAACCAGATGCAGTCCATGTGTGGCTCCAGCGGTCACCATAATGTCATCACTGCAATGTATCATTTTTTATCATTTGTTTGTGTAACAGGGCTATATTTGTCACATAAACAGCCAGGGTCATGTCGTGACTATTCTAGCTATTAGGTGGAGATATACCATAGGCTGACACCTAGGTAGAACCATCAACCTTCCTTAACCCAGTTGGATGGCTTCACATATTTTACATCCTGGGGGTATTTGAACCAGCAGTGGAGTGGGGCAAGTGACTTGAGGTCAGCGACCGAGCAGGTTCCTCATTTCTTTGTAGTTTGTTAATGTTTTAACTATCATTTACATTCCTTATCAGTTTCAGCAATTCACTACGATACTTGTCAGAACATTGACAGTGTTAATTTGCGACCAGTGTTAAATTGGTGAATTTTTGAAATTATAGGGTCATAACACCAGAGTGTCAAAACCAATGTGACTGAATATTGACCTTAGTTGAGATATGCCCATATTGTAACCAAGTTTAATGAAGATTTTACGATCATTAAGTATAGTAACCAAGTTTGACAAAGATTTTATAAGCAAATATTTAACTTTGGACAAATTAAGTTAATTTTTGATCGAATATTATGTTAAGTCAATTGACAAAACAGAGAGAATACGTAACTACGGGGAACGCCACATACACAAGACAATACCTCCCCACGCAGACCTCAGGAAAAACAACAATCCACAAAACATAACGCACCTAAGGAGGTCAAACTGTACACATATTAAGGAACAGAGGCACAAGGAACGGCCCAACAGACCATAAGGAATAATTAAGAGAATCAAAGTGGACAGTAAAAGGAGGGGGAGGGGGGAATTAATGGATGGAAAAGCTCACAGGACAATTCAAGACAACTGGCCACAATAGGCAAAAATTGGGCAGGAAAGACTCTGAACACTGTATAAAGTGACAGAATTGCATAGGGGAAAGGGAAACATAAAACATTCCCATAAAAAGCAATCCATATAATATTGTACAGTCGAACCTTGTTTATTTGACAACCATCCAACCGAATACTAATTGGTATCATACGAAATAAATGACAAGTCCCGATGTATCCGGTGCATGTAAAATTGAAATGGGCTATTTGAAACCATGTATTATTCGAGTTAAAATTTCCGACTTGATGAATTCGAATGAACAATGTCCTACTGTATGTAGTGTAGTAATGGAAATACCTTGAGACAGCATCTCCATATTCATTGGTCAAGAATTTAGCCATTTCCTCACAGAAACCAGGATCACCACGACACGGACCATACTGGAATGTATACTGTTCTTCTTTAGGATCTTTCTGAAAACAAAACAACATTCAACTGTAATAAGGGGTGTCCAAATATTAGCTCACACTTGTCACAGGCCTGCCCTGTTCAGTCAGTTGGTAGAGCATATGTCTGCCACTCTGGACCTGGTAGGTTGTAGCCCATGGCGAGCAATATTTTCTCCAAGACAATTTGGTTGAAGATAACTCATCCAAAGTTGTTAAACTTTGTCTTCCACCAAAGACATCAAGTAAACTCATCAACTGCGTGCTGAAGAACTGGTAAGTATTTGTTGGATATGCAGGAGCACTGGTTAGGTCAACTGACTATCTGACATAATTGAAATAATGTTGATAAAACTATATCAAACTTCAACACAACAAACACTGTCAGTTTATATAAATAGCAATTGCTGATTAATTAATCACTACATCCTTTACTTTTATTCCTAAAATGTAACTGTAATTTCTGGACTTATCCCCAATTTCTAAGTTTAATGTTCAAAAAGTCCAATTTGAAGGGTATGGCTCATCTTCCCAAAATAGCCAAAATAAACTCTGGAGAAAAAAGCTTCTAACAAGCATTAGTAAAAAACCTTTTTTGAAACAAACAAACAAACAAGTCTCCTTTACAAGCTATTGTAATCATTTAAGTACAAATATAACAAGAAATACATGTAATAACAACTACATTTCAAATACAGTTGAACCTCCCTAAACCGGACTCCTTCGGGACCGGTTGAACATTCCGGTTTGCAGAGGTTTCCGGTTTGTAGAGGTTTTTTTTTCATTTTGATGCTATTTCATACTTGTACCTAAGGTTCAGGTCATTATTTCATTGAATGATTGTACATCTTTGAATTTTACATGGTATAACCACATGATATTTCATGAAAATGAACACAGCTTAAACAAACATGACTGCCTTTAATTTAAAAATGTACAAGCAAACTTAAAGAAATTCATATTATTTGCTTTGAGATGCACATGAAATAAAATGTTATTTATGAAAAGAAAGACTCGTCAAAGTGATACTTACTGCTTTTTGACAACATTGTATGTTTATGTTTTACACGAGATCGTAAAACAATTCGTTTATTCTTATTTACATCACGAAATTACAACGACAATGTACTATTTTAGAAGAACAGTAATAACAAGTTTGTCGTTCATGGAAAAAACTACAATAAGAACATGTATACATCAATTAATGATTCAAATCAAATAAATTTCCGGTCAAATTCATACCAGTCATGACATCAGATTTGACAATGAAGTTTTCTCTATTGTTTAAAATTTCGCTTCTAGTGTTTATTAAGTATTTAACGATTGCTTGTGAACTACGTACATAAATATATTATATATACAATGTAGTTCAACAGTCAAGTACTTAGCACGATGTACTTGAATATAGTACAACAGTCAAGTACTTAGCATGATGTGCTAATAAAATATGTTATCGACAAACAAACGAACATCAACTAATCAATAAAAGTTGATATATATCTTTTTATTATAAGTCTCATCTTTGTACAAAACATAAATATTCATATAGTAAAGACTATAAAAAACATTGCACAAAGCGATTCAAATATTAAGAATTATAAGAGACTTTACAAGCATACACCTCATACATAAAAGTATACAAAATGTATACGATATATTATAACACTATCGTGTAGCCAAACTATTAACATAAATATTTAATTTTAAACTAAAATCGTGTGGCTTAAAAGGAAATATTTACATAAAAACATAAAAATGACTATCAGTTTTGTAAAAAGTTGTTAGTAATGTAATAATAAACATTATTAATGCACGAGAACGATCGAACTCCCCACATTGCTAAACAATAATTAATGACGGGCCAAACTAAAGAATCATACAATTTTGTAATTTGTTGTCAATACTCTATGTCTTTGTTTCTGTACTATGCATCTTTGTTTCATGTTGAAATGCTTTATGTCAATGTTGGTAAATGTAATGTAATGTTTACATGCTTTTCTCCTGTGTCATGTATTATCGCCATATTTTCTTTTCTTGTATTCTTTTCCCTCCTGCGTAGGAGAACTGCACTTCTGTACGTTAAACAAAGTAGTTTAAATAAGTCCCTTCACTAGAAAAGTTTTTCACAATTATATAAGCAACACTGTAAATACAGACTTAGCGGTAATGAGGAGTGATTACTAAATTGTATGATTAAAAGTCAATCAGTAGTAATTGTCATCGGCATTAATCAGACCCGACGTCCGTAACAGTATGTGATTTACACATGTGTAGTAAAAACGCACACCGCATTTCAATGTAAATCAACATGTCAAACTGTTAAAACTACACTAAGTGTCAACGTAATGAAAGTTTATTCATGATGACACGCGCAGTCGAAAGTCGTTCCGGTTTTCGGAGGTGAAATTATATAGAAATCGAACCAAATTAAGTTGAACTTTCGTCCGGTTTCCGGAGTTTAGAGGTTCCAGTTTTCAGAGTGTTTTTATACAATAAAAATAGAAGAAGGAAATTCGGGACCGCAAATAATGTCCGGTTCAAAGAGTATTCCGGTTTTTAGAGGGTCCGGTTTGGGGAGGTTCCACTGTACATCAATGATAATTCAACATCAATTAAACTAACTGTGAGCTCTTTAATGTACTTTTCTTTATCAATTTATGATAAATGTACTCTGTGTAAATACTGTTATCAAGAACAGGCATCTTGTGATTATTTGATTACAATAATATGTTTTAACCCAATTAGGTCAAAGTTGATTTTTTGATGAAGCCAGATTAAAGTTTAATTAATATCAGTATCATTTCATGTATTTAACAAATTTATTTCCCGTGGAATGCTTGCAAAACTAGAACCTTAATTTTTAACACTGCATTAAAATGACACACAAATTACATACAAGCAGTATTTAATAAAAGTATGTGCTGTTTAAGGCCAGTTAATCTGTCAGATCATGTCTGAAAGTCCTTTATGTTACTTCAGTTTATACAGAGAAATAAAACAATAATTCTACGAAGATCACAGAAAAATAAGTTAAAATTGTTTCCTAAAATTCTAGATTCAAACCAAAATTATTAAACTACGATACACCATTTGACAAATATCAGTGATTGTGTGAAGCATGCTGTTTGTCTCTTTCATTAATATCTTAATTATATTATTAAAACATATTACTTAAATTAATTATTTAATGATAGGCACTTTCCACAAATTTAAGACTATGGGAATAAATTTTAAATTACTATAGAAAGCACAGTGAAATTTTACTTTAAAGACTACCTCAAAATTTTGACAACCTTTTCCAAGATTTACAAAGCATTTTCTTCTATATTTCAACTTGATACTTCAATCATCTCAAATATATACCAGTATATATAATTATTTTCCAAATACTGTCAATGTTGTATTAATTTCATGGAGAACACCGCTGTATCAAAAATAACTTACTAATAAATCCTGTGTTGCATTCATCAATAACTGAGAGCATCTCAATGTTTGACCACCAGGCCGTCCTAACGCTAACGGAATACAAGTCACATCATACAAAAGTTTATTTAGTAATGAAGGAACATTCTGGTGATCAGCTGAATCCATTCTTATCCACCTTACTCAGCTAACCAGAAACTATTTCACTATTAATTAATGACTTTTTAATTAATAATTATAGAAATATTAAGACAAATCACATAATAAGTCAACCCTCAATAAACAGTTCTACCACTGTTTGGTACTGTAACATGTAACACCTTTTACCTCAAAACAACTATTTTACTTCAATACAAATGAATTACTTCTTACAAATTGATCAGTACTAAAAGTAACTAAGGAGATATAAAGCCTACCTAGACACTAATGTGTTGAGTTAATATATGTAAATGAAAAACATGTACTATTTTGCAACTGCATCATTAAACGGTGATGGCAACAAGGCTAATCTGTATTTTATAAAACATACTTTGGGCCATCCTTATAAATTATTTGTTTGGCACAACCCTAACTACTTCTGAAAATGGCCCCTTAAATCAAAACTATTTGACAGGAAGAGTTTTGACGAACACATTTTTTAGAATGGCCTCAGCATATTTACACACAGTTACATGATGAATAAAACATGAGGATTGAGCATTAAAACTTTGTACTGCATTCAATGCTGACAATTTTTTACAGAAGTGATGCTATCTGATAGCATTTTCTTTTATCTGATTATTTATCCAATTATCGTTAATATTCAAAAAACATCAGTAGGTGGACAAATTGTTTTGAAAACCAGTCGTCTCAAAAACCATCATTCATGATTAAGAGTACGCCTGGCAGTGCGAATAGATTTTTAGATTATTAACACGCAAATAAAACATTTCTACCTAACTTATTATTTTTAAAGCTTATATACAGGTGGACAGCCAATGGTTCTTGTCAAGCAGAAAGATGTTGAAAAATTGCCCCAGTTTGCTTGAAATTTCCCTACCGGTTGGGATACCCTTACCCCAAAGTAGAGTGAAGACCAGGTGTCTTTTAAATATATATTAGAAATGCAAGGCACCCAAAACATGTAGATAATGTTGAATAGTGTTACCCTGAGCAGATGTCTTATAGTTAACAGTCTGGGAAAAACACATCACATACCGAGATTTTAGGTATATTCATTCATACATACATTCGAGGTTTATTGCATAACTATGCATATATTGCCCAGAATGAGATGTTGCAGATGTAGATTATAATAATAGACACATTAAACTTCCCAAAACAATTTCAACTCCACACGTTTATGTTTTAGACAGTTTAAAGACAGAACTGTGAACACAAATATCAGCATACAGCTGTCACAAATGTATGAGGGCGAATCTAAAAAACTTGCGATAAATGTGATAATACCTGATGTACAAAGGCAAACAAACACATCCGATTGTTGTGTATTTGCATATGTTACAGTACTTGTGCATTGTAACTTTAATTGTGAAATCACCAATGTTGGATTTGATATTCTCGCTATGAGGATGCATCTCATAAAATGACAAATCTGAAGCGTTTCAAAAAGTTATGAAAATGCCGAAAAAGACTTGTGAAGATGATAAGTCTCAAACAAAAAAATACATCTGTACATGTAAATTACCCCATGTCATTAACAATGCTGAAGATGTCTGAAAACAAATCAAGCAGAATTGAGTGGTATCACGTACGTCAGTTGTACAGGAATTTATTCTTATTTAAAACAGAGTCTTGGCTTTGTAGACATTGTCATTGGTGGAGAAGTTGACTGTGCACTGCCGAACAATGATAATATGCTTTATGTATTACGTAAAAATCTAGGATAGCGCTAGCCAAGAATCCATTAGACTCCATTCAAACCAATACATTCCCATACAATTTAATTGTTTATCAAATCTGACTACCAACTCTTTAAACCTAGCACCAGCCAAGACAAAGTTGATTGACAAACTGTTTAACATGTGATATATGTGTCTTTATTTATTTACCGCTATGTCTTAATATGTGTGTGTATGAATGACACTCAAATAAATGCTGAATATGTTTTAATGCTAAATGTAAAATTAAGATAAGGTAAATAAACGCACAATTAAACATATCACGTTCTTGTCTTTGTTAGATATGTGTACATGTTAACAATTACTATTGATGCATTTCACACATAACACATTAGTTATGCACATGCACATTATTATGTCATACAGAAAAGTTAAAGTCATACTAAAAAAATATTTTCGGAAAACTCGCACACTTCAATATTTTACATTGTTAGAAAGCTGGCTGCATTATCTTTCATTTGGTACAAACTTTATGCACATAAATTGATTAATACAAATTAATATACCCACCGCCGTGTTTTTCGAACCTAAACGAATTGAAAAAAAATTATTAAAATGTGCTCATTTTCAAAGTCACATTCTGATGCAGAAAATTCACCGATTTTCAATATTTTTTTTATTTTTGGAAGCCTTTGATCTGGTATCGATTTGATGCACGTATGTAAAAATGAGAATTGAAATACCTACCGCCGTGTTTTTCGAACCAAAACAGTTTGAAATTTATTTCACGGAAAAATGCCCATTTTCAGAGTCTTATTTGAAAAACAAAACAACCTCTGATTTTCATTATTTTTATGTCGTGGGAAAGCTGGGAGCATTACCTTTCAATTGATGCCAAATTTATTATTGTATGTCAAATATTAAAGAAATTAATGGCTACCGCCGTGTCTTTCATTCCATATTAGTTGTATAGTATGGCGCCGCCGCCTTTTACCCTTTTGCACACCAGTTAACTGCGAATGCGCGGAATCGGTTTGTTTTGTTTACCAACACGCTATCCCCTATATAGGTCCATCCCCTATATAGGTCCGTGATTAAACTTCCCAAAAGTTAACTGAATAGATCTAGTATCATCTACATGTAATTTTTATTCATTTATACTATTTTCTGCTGTGGATATCAATATGCTGAAAGGCCAGACAGTGTATAGAAACAGAAACAGTACATTACGTTCTTTTATAAGCGCAATTAATACCATCACAGATCTATATATCTGTCTTCATACTGAATGACATACATTTCAACATGTTGAACTTTAACTTCAAGTATAAATATAGGTAAAAGGAAAGTACAAACCAGGAGGTATTCGGTTGATTTCATCAGAAGTTCGCTTGATCCAGCAAGTGTTTCAGGTCCTGGTGCACCCATTGACAACGGCACAAAAGACTGTCCATCCTTATTTTCATCATACAAAGCCAAATACGAAAACAAATCTTTCTTCTGTGTCATACCTCTGCAGCCGATGCGAGTTACTCCCCTTCGATATAATACGGTGACTCTTTGTTTTTATCGCCATGTCAGTCTGTCCGAGATGTCTCATTCGCCGAGTGCTGCCGTGCGTTCGGTTATGGCTAACACTCGCACGAGTAAGAAACTACACTCGCACGAGTAAGAAACTGTGCACGCATTTTGCAACCGAACGCTCTGTTTCGGTACCCCTCTGTTTGCCAAAAAGTACACGCCCCTTCGCTAGCTACCTCGGAGATGCTCGAGCTAGTGGGCGCACAGTGGGTGCGTACTTTTTGGCAAACAAAGCGTTCGGTTGCAAAATGCGTGCACAGTTTCTTACTCGTGCGAGTGTTAGCCTTAACCGAACGCACGGCTGAAGAAAAGGTGAGAACGCAGGTAAACTCGTGCCAATCGAAGTTTTATGCGCAATTTGTTTCCAATTCGGAAAAGACAGCATTGTCTGACTGTAGCTCAGTGTTTGCGGGAAAATAGATGGGAGTGTTTATACATGCTATTAAATTGTATGTAAAATAATTAATGAAAAACCACTGTGGAAGTAAGAAATAACATTTTTAAAAAGTTAAATTTAAGGCCATCCTTGAAAAAATGGTAGTTTGGCATAACCCTATAAAATAATAAAAGATTATTTAGATTATTTATGATTTCCATTTATCATAAACATTTTACAACTTCTACAGGCTGTATAAATTATCCTATAAAACTGTAGCCCCTGTGATTATTATTATAAAGATTCGGTTCACCCACAGTAAAAATGTCTTTGTCCTTTGTCTACCTCACGCACCAGAGTAACAAACTGCACTATAGATATGACAAAATACACGAAAAGTATTTCAACTAAACAAAAATCCCTGTTCTTTTAGAACAGTATATACGGGGGCTTGACAGAAAACGACTTTTTGACTATGATTTGGGATTTTTGTTTAGTTGAGATATTTTTTGGGTGATGTTAAGGCATTTTGTCATATGTATAGTACAGTTTGTTACTCTGATGCCAGTGGTCTACCTGGCCCTTCCAGGCGCGTAGCTAGGCTTACGCACGTGCGTAAAATAATTTAAGACAGGTCGAAAAAATACAAATGAAACAAATGCGAAAAACCCAATAAAAATGTACACTGGGGGTAATAGGACCACATTCTATGTTGTAAAATATACTCGAAAAGACAACATAGACCGTTCCAATTACAAAAAAAATCCCGGGCGAGCATGCCCCCGAACCCCCCTAGCAGAGTGCGTAAAGTCAATTTGGGCTCAGCTACACGCCTGTCTTCTATATTCATGAAGTTTGGTAGGTTAGAAATTTACCAAAAACTACAAACAAACAATGCATGTTTATAAAAATCTAATAAGTAACAATATTACAGCCATAATTGCATTGTGAACTACAAATTACTCGTACTCAATAAGTATATATAGTAGATAGAGTTTGTAGGTTTTTATTTATTTATTTATATCTCTGTATTATCCACTGCCCAGGCTAATGTATATAGACCTAGACTGTGCGGAATCATAATAGATACTTACCACTCTGCCTGGACTGAGGTTGGAGATTTGAGTGTCTGATGTGAATAATGCTGCTAATTGACAGCTGTCAGTGCTCAGTATTCTTAGTGTCCATTTCCTCAGAAATTTGAAAGTGAATCTAAGATTTGAAGTTCAGAATTATCATTATTCAGCACTCAGCTCTAACAACTTACAATTACACCTGATTCTCTTAAAAAATGGTTAAAACTCAAAACAAATACCCAGCACTCAATAAACATGGTAATCCATTTTACTCAAATATCCGAACTCAGACTTGGCCAAGTAATTTTTGAGTGCTGAGAGGTGTGTATCTGAGTTACAATTTAGGGGCTCTGTTAATTATCGAATCATTTTAGCTCAGACTAACAGTAAGATGTCTTTCCAAGACTACTAAAATGGTAGCAGACATGTGTGATTATGGCATAATTATGCAGAGTTCCCTAAGGTAAACATATTCCTGAAATGGTCATTTCTCTCTATCTAATAGTAAACATCATACTAATATAGTGACCCATGCAGTATTCATGGATAAATATTTATTCACAATATTAATGATAATAACATCTGCTTAGATGTCAAGGGACATTTGCCTAGATTTATTCATAAAGATTTTCCTGAACTGCATGATTATTCTGTTATTAGGAAATAAATGGGTTGCTAGGTGATTCTGTAATCACCTTCAGTTGATTGGCGACCTGTGTATGACAGTTGATTCCATGGGACACACTTGCTTTGATAAATCACTCTGAATAAATGAATATCTTGATATGGTCAATCCAATGTCACCAGAAAAATTATGAGAGAGTCGCCTTTTGAAGTTTAAGAGTTTTCTGAGAATTCTTGAACTAAACTCTTATATTGAGGTCTGTAAGGTATATTCGTGATGTAATTGGTATTTTGAAATAGTTAATATTTATGGGTTGTGTGCAAGACATTCCAACTTGTGTATAAATACTGTTTTCATCAAGGTCTGTTAACTAAATTTTCACACATTTTATATAATGAGCTTACTTAATTACATTATAAGTGCCCTTGAATTATGTTTAGAATATGTTATGTAATATTGTTAATGTTAGCATTTTACTGTCATAATTATTCATAAATCTTGCTGCATCTTTTTACCCTGTATAAGTATCTACCATAAATAAGAAGTTGACTCACAGTGGCCACAACTTGGTAAGATAAGCCGTACTACGAAGTTGCCACAACATGGTAAGATAAGCCGTACTACGAAGTTGCCACAACTTGGTAAGATTAGCCGTACTACGAAGTTGCCACAACTTGGTAAGATAAGCCGTACTACGAGGTTGCCACAACTTGGTAAGATAAGCCGTACTACGAAGTTGCCACAACTTGGTAAGATAAGCCATACTACGAAGTTGCCACAACATGGTAAGATAAGCCGTACTACGAAGTTGCCACAACTTGGTAAGATAAGCGGTACTACGAAGTTGCCACAACATGGTAAGATAAGCCGTACTACGAAGTTGCCACAACTTGGTAAGATAAGCCGTACTACGAAGTTGCCACAACTTGGTAAGATAAGCCGTACTACGAAGTTGCCACAACTTGGTAAGATAAGCCGTACTACGAAGTTGCCACAACTTGGTAAGATAAGCCGTACTACGAAGTTGCCACAACTTGGTAAGATTAGCCGTACTATGAAGTTGCCACAACATGGTAAGATAAGCTGTACTACGAAGTTGCCACAACTTGGTAAGATAAGCCATACTACGAAGTTGCCACAACATGGTAAGATAAGCCATACTACGAAGTTGCCACAACATGGTAAGATAAGCCATACTACGAAGTTGCCACAACATGGTAAGATAAGCCATACTACGAAGTTGCCAAAACTTGGTAAGATAAGCCATACTACAAAGTGACCACAGCTTGGTAAGATAAGCCATACTACAAAGTTGCCTCAACTTGGTAAGATAAGCCGTACTACGAAGTTGCCACAACTTGGTAAGATAAGCCGTACTACGAAGTTGCCACAACTTGGTAAGATAAGCCGTACTACAAAGATCTGCAATTGTTCTTAAATTGTTATAATTATAAATGCAACTATGTTTATCTTTAGTTTAATTTTGTTTGGATTCCATCTTCAAAACAAATATATATGAGGGCTGCTGTACGATTTCCAACCACTTCTTTAAGTGACGTCATGTTCCAGAAAATGTCACATTAGACGACGTACCGACAGTAAGCAATATTTGCCCCATATGGCAATATGAAAACGATATGACGATATGGAGTAAATATTGTTTCCTGTTTGCAAATAGTGACATCACATGTTGTGTTCCCTTGAAATGATGTCACGTACAGAAGAGGTTGTAAATCCCATAGCAGCGCTCATATATACATAGAGGATAGTGCCTGAAGCATAGTGGCCAGTAACTTGTTACCAGTTTGAGAGTGTTACTAATCTATCCGCATTATAATAATGAATAAAGAAGCATACATACTTTAAATTTTCACACCGTCATACCTTGAGTTTCACTGTAAATTCAGAAAGGAATCTCAGTCAGAAAGAATGGACTTCTAGGCCATATTGAACATGTTTGTACACAATGTACTTTTATCAAAGACCTACAAATTAACATAAATGTTATTACTTTCCTTTGCTACGTGTTACATCATGCTCAAATACCAGTATATACTAATAATGACTCCGTGAATGATGTAAATAATTTAGATATTATGTGTACCTATTTAGCTAGTTCATGATGTAATTAACGCATAGGTGTACATCAAACGATTTCAGTAATTAAGAAAAGTTTGATGTACAACTGGGCGAGTTAAGAGTTAAGCATTTGTATCCGCCTCTTGGCATGGTTTTGTAATGGTGTTTTATATTTAAACATGTTTGATTAAAGATCATGCACCTGTATCTCTGCACAATCAAATGTATGAAAGGGTTTCCTAGGTGGAAACTTATACCACTGATATTAAAGCTACATGACATTATTTTAGCTTCCATCTGATAGCTATATGGTAGTTTCAAACCACTGAATTGCAGTTTTTTTTCACAAAAATTTGTTCAGTGAGTTTGATCATGACTGAAAGTAACCAATTTATTTCAGACATCAGAACGAAAAATAGGGATTTTCTGTGAACTTAATTACAAATTCTGGCTAAGTGGGGGAGAACTTACTTATTTATTGTTTTGATTTCAAACTGGGAATGACATAAGGTGTCATTAAGCTTACATCTAAAAGTGTTTTTCATGCATGTCATATGTCAGAAAGTAATGGATTCAATAGATAATGTCTAAATAGTTTTTTGTGACAGCAAGTTATCAGTAAATTGAAGTTAAATGTCTTATTTGTTGCAAAATTAGGTTAAAAAATGAAATCCAGGGCAATAAAAATATACTGCATTTTCTGATATCGTTTATAATTCACAGTATTTGGAAACACTGAAGTACCTGCAACTTGTAATGATTCCCTGATTAGAATTTTATTTCATTAAGGATTTTGCCAACAGTGACTAATGACCATTTCCCTAAAACTACAGGCTTAATCAAAAGATGTAGTGATATGAATTCTACACAAGGACATTTATAAGTTTCTAACATTCAGAGTAAATAAAGTGATGCACCTTTAATAAGCTTTGGCCTACAAGGTCTAGATCTTTTCCTGAGTCATGCTGAAACCCCATTGTGTCATTATATAATGCTATTTTTATAAATTCATTCTAACGTATAGGGACAGAGATCTGACACTACCTAGCTAAGTTACAGGATTTGCAGCCTTAAAAAGTTTGGATTGCCGGTAAAATTTGTAAATTGGGGCGCAGGAAACATACATTTTTAAAGGCCATATGCTTCAGGTGCTGGTTTTATTATGATTAATAGGCTATGACTAAGCTTATAATTGTTTATGGACTGCAGTTAATCTGGTCTAATTAATGTTAAGCTTTCTTACCAATATTTTCTTGCATACCTGACAAGTATATCTTTAATATAAAATTAGTTGGCATCATTTTCGTTATATATTTATGTATTAAATTAATTCCCAATGTTTTAAATCATCTGCAGGTGTACTTTGCTGTATGTCATTAAATCAGGAATTGCATATATTTAAGGAATAATATTCTGTAATAAACAGTCGACATACGTAAATTGCCCATATCAGACTTATGCAATTGTCCTAACTATTTCAATAAAGTTTCCATAGTGACACATACCACAGTCATATTTAGGTATGACACCAAAAAACTGGTCCATCTGCTTCTTTATTTATATGCAGTTAGATTAGTTTCACATTCACCCTTCAATATGTGTATGCTCAGAACATAAACTTACAATCTGTAGACTGTGAACCATTGCTGTCCATTAAATTGAGGCAGGTATCTTTTAACTTGTGTGTGGGCAAAAAGATAGCCATCAGTTATGCATGCATGTAAGATGTTTCTAGTGAATCCTCACAATTTTCAGAAACGCATTTTCCCCCATTTTTCGTCTTTTAAAACTAAGCTCTTATATAAGCCAGATCCCTAAAAAGTAGCTTTTCAGTGGATTCTTATTAACAATTACCCCTCCTACATCATTGGCATGCGACAGCTGGACTGTTTCTCCTCAAACATGGCAATGTATTGACTACCTGACAAGCAAAAACCAGTCTGACTGATTCTTTATGTTTTGACATTAAGTCTATCATGCAAGCATGCCCTGACATGGACAGTTCTAGATCACTCAACTATCAATCTGTTGGTTGTAGGATGAATCTTCCATGAGGTGTGTATTCACTGAGACAATATACTGAAGACAGTACATTTGTACATCCATGATGATATGTCCTCCACCTCTTAATCATGTCAATAAAGTTGTCAGTTGCTTACGGCAGAACTGATGAGTATTGGTTGGAAACCCAAGAACACCAGTTAAACAATTGATCACTGTACATAACTATACTGTCTGAAAATGACTTATAATTCCAACACCACTACCAAGCAAGTCCTGTCTTAAGCAACAACCTCTCTTCAACAGCAGTATCAGTTTTTCATGTTGTATTAATGTACTACATGTAGATGTTTAACCTCTATAGAGCAAAACATCTTGACAAAAAAGAGAGAATAAGTTGCTACAGGGAATGAACGTAATGTGAGTCCCCCAAGTGGTGTTGCTATGGTGAGATAGCACTGTACTCAGAGTTGTTGCATCAGTTGTGGAATCAAAGCACTGTGAGGGAGTGTTGTATGAAATTAGATTACAGATACTACATGGATGTGTAATTTTATCATTGACATGGAATTGGCAATCATCAGATTCTGCTGCAAGCTTTTGAAACACTGAGCTTTATTGCTGATTCATTTATCAAAAGATATCTTGTTTTTGATTTGTCTGGTTTTACCAATTTATTTCATTAATATATATGCCTTATCATAAAGTCTTTCATCTGGAGAAAAAAATATATATTAGAGTAATCATTATAAATAATTTATTGACTATGTGAGAATAAAACGTGTATCATGTTATGATAATTTTTGTTCTTTAATTCTATTTCTCGGTAACTTTCATATGTGGTTTTCATTCTTTACTGATAAAATGGATAATTTTAGAGAAATTCCATTCATTGTTGATTATTACCCTTCTTGTGTACGTCCTGAACTCTTTCTTTCACTTACATATTTCAATTTTTCAGATGAGAAATTGATGCAGTTATTCTTACTTCTGTTTTTAGTTAATCACATTATCTGATGATCGAGGCATTTTGTTGAATTGCCACCCAGTATGGTTGAGATATGGACTGCTTGGTGAAGAGAAATTGAACTTGTCATTATACATCTCTCCAGATTCATATCAGTGCATGAGGATAGAGATAGTCACTGTCTGTCTGGTAAAATGTGATAGAGTTAAACTGGAAGATGTGAACATATTCTCATATTATACATGCATTTCATTTTTTGTGACATCATTTTGATGTCATTTTTACATGGGTTCAAGTCTTTGACATTTTTTCTAATGAATTATGGGTAAAGTGTTATTTTATAGACATCATTGCAGACAGCCACCAAAAGTTGGTTCATTATATACTAAGCTATCTTTATGATATGACTTTTTATAATTTTTCTGCAGATCTTTCAACAGATTTTATGTTTTATACCAACAGTCAAAAAGACAATTTTATATAATATATTATATCAGACATTTCTAATGATAAAACTGATGATTTCAAGACATATATGTCCAGTTAAGAAGATAAGGATATTACTATTAAAGCAAACATCATTAAGTAGGTTACGGTATTCCAAATACGTGACCATGCAGGAGGCATCATCTAATAATGAAGACAGTATTGATGTCATTCACCTATCAATTAATTATGTTTACTCTCCATTTGTTCTGTTTGCTCCATTATTGCTCCATTCTGTCATAACAGATGAGTACAAATACTGTATAAGGTCATATTGCTGTAGCACGTTTTTCTGGAATATCCTAGCATTCAGATAAAGGTATAGTAAAACCTGGCTTGTTGACCGCCTTTAAATTAAGAAAACCTGTGGTGTTTTCATGAACCTGTTTTTTTTATATTTTTCTTCCATATTTCAACTTAATTGATATTCAGACAATCTCACAACCTAGAAGCCAGGCTTTCTTCAGATCCTAAGGTGGTCTTGTTATTGAAGTTTCACTGTAATATTTTGATTTGCATGTTGTTTATTGTACCAAAAGTTTGCGTAACCTTTAAAAAATTGTAATTTCCAACCTTATTTGAACATTATATAGGGGTAATTGCATGTAGCCGTGTTTTTAAATGGTTCTAACAAAATATATTGAAGATCCCTCTTTTTCTTGCATACAAATATACTTAACGCCATTAAAAACGCATCTATATCACTTTAGCCTTCATTTTGTTCCAAGTGTAATATTTGTTTTGTTGTTACAAATGAGGAAATAATTCTTCCAAATGAAATTAAACTATGGCCCTAGTATTCATATTTAATGATTGATTTAGTTTAGGAAATAATGTTTGAGAATTAAAATGTAATTATTTCTTTGTAATGTCAGTGTGTTTTAATGGTGTGGAGTATGGGTGTAGGACTGAACACTTCCTGATTACTGATCAGGTTAGTATTAGGGGATGGCTGGCAAAGTTCATAAGGAAGCACCAGAACATGTACAATCGGTAATGATAGCACGCTCAGGTAAGATCTTCAGCAAACAATCCTAGTCCAATGCTGTCTACAGATAATTACAAATATACTTGCCTTTACAAATATTGTATGAAAATGATGCATAAGATATAAAACCTTTTTCATGGAACATTGTATGTTTTAATATGCATTTATTACCTGGACCTTTACATTTCAAAATAGGTGTAATGAAATGTTCTTGTTTGTCCATAAGCTTGACGGAGAAAAAGACGCAGTTCTGATTTGATAGAAAAGTAATCCTTAACAACAGTTACAGCTTTATGCACGAGAGCGTTTCCTTGCATTAACTGGCGTGGATCGGTCCTGAAAAGTCATACGCGGGTTGCGTTCAATCTAACTGCACTATACTCGCAGTTAATGTTACCTTTTAACATGAAAGCTAAATGTTGCATAATGTTTTTAAAGTGTTCGTAGTTGATGTGTTATCTTCTGAATCCTGGTAGCTGACAAGATAAAGACTAAATGTTGATGGTCAGGGGATTGGTTTGATACTCGTTCACTCAGTTTTCTTCTAGAAAGGTAAAAGTTTAGTAAGTATCTACACTAAGTCTTACTGTTCAATAAATTGTAGTTTTGCTTAATATATATGGATTGTGAGGTGAACTGAATTGAGTATGTTTCACATTGTTACTGATTGAATGATCATCAGGTATTGGTGCAGTGGCTTAGAAATTTATCCATGGCCCCTGAATGGAGATGCTAGTGCACAACCCCTATGATGGCAATGTCTAAAACTGAAGTAAGTGCAACTGCACCCACTATGCCATGGAGGCACTCCTTCTAAAAAATGAAAGTTTATATGAAAGCCATGTACATGTATAATGTCTTTTGGACATGTAAGCAGTGTTAAATGTACATGATATAGTATGAAGATGCGATGGTTTTCGTTTGATGTTTTTTCAAGAGTGATCAAATCGATGATATTTCTAACGCCATAATTATCTATTTTGGAAATCAAAATGATAAGCAGAAAGTACAATGTGCATAAACTGGTACATTGTATAAATGCTATATAACAAAATAAAAACCCTGCCTTACAATATAAAGTAGCATCGCTGATTGAATATTCTGTTTCATCATCATCGATTTCATCTATTAGGACTTATTTGTGTGTTACACAGTTGTCCTAACTCACTTAGACCTGACATGGCCAGTGGCCGATGATATTGTGGTAGGGTCTATTAATATTTCATCTAAAATGGCATGTGGAGTCAGAAAAGTCTTCATTTTGCTGAAATGCGAAATTTTTATGACTGAGTGTCAGCAAGGCATGTTTTGCTCACTGAAAATGGTGAGTAGTTACAGATTTACTGCACCAATTTGGTCATATCATGATAGTTTCAGAACATATATGCAAAATGTCAGTTTTTTCACATGGCATATTATGTGTTGTGAAATTACTTTTAGTAAAAACAAAACAATTGTTGAACAGTTTGGCCTGAATATTTACCATATATACATGTAAACATGTCACCTTAGGTATGGAAACATACTTGAGATGCATGAATTATTGAAATTACATGTAAAATGATTATGAATAAGGGATGGTATCTCTGTGTTATCAGTTTATTTGAATATAAACATTTATTATTCTTCACAGCAATTCTTAATTGTATGACTGATTAATCAGTAAAAATAGATGACAGATTAATGTTAGCCTGGTTTCATTAGTTTATTCAACAATCTGTCTGCCTGCAGGTTACTTCAGTTGTTAGAGTGCACAACCAGAGGCATAGCTTGGCCTTTTTTGAAGTGGTACGCACAATTGGGGTTCAAAGGGTCGGTTGACGTTTTTATAGGAGAGAAAATTATTGGTATAGCAAAATTAAGGCTTGTATTTAACTTACTTTGTATACTGCTAGGGAATGAAAGGCATTTATCAAATATAAGGTAAACGAGGCTCTATCTATTGTACGTTTCGAGCTGTAAACGTTTCACAAATAAAAAATATATGGCCTGCAATCGCTTCACTCCTATTACCCCTCGGTTTTTAAAAATAATTTAGATTCTAATATTTTTTTACTCTGATGGCGTATCTAACTGTAATGGCATTTTACTGCCATATGCTCATAATATTGAACCGCAATGATATCAGGGAGATGCAGTGGTAGAGGGCCATTGACTCCTAATCCGAAGGTCATGAGTCCGATGTCAATATACTGTCATACTCGTATATTTGAATGAAAAAATATAAAAAAATAGCAATTAACCCAATATATATACAAGCAAAGTATGAAATAATCCTTTGTCATTTTGCATTAAATGTACTTTTTTTGGATGTTTTTATTAAATAAGAACATCAAACTAGTACTTGTACTTCTTGATTTTCTGTGCTCTTCTTGTACTTAATCACTGCTCTTGGTGTCAGAGTAGGCAACTTCATAACTATTTATTCATTGAAATTCGCTTTTTTTATCAGGGATTTGCCTGAGTAAATATGCCTTGTCTCGTCTTGTATATTGTAAAACAAATACTATCAGTGATACATGATTGCAAAGAATATTTATAGCAACACTTACAATTGAATTCATCAGTGAATGGTACACTCCATGTGAGTTCACATATAAGGTATTCTTGCATACCATGCAGGGATTTTCCACTGGAAAACTATCTTACACATGAAGTCAGTGATAGATTTTTATGTAAATATCTGTATGTGTCTTAATAAAAGGTAAAACAGTAAACAAAACCAAACAGTTAAAATGTAATTTGAATCATAGGATTACATCCAAAGTTCCAATATGTCTTGAAATGATACCATGGTATTACTTGTGATCTAGTAGGTCTTATTAATTTTCCCAGTAGAGTATCAGATGCTAAATAATTTGTGATAATTGCACTAAATGTAGCTCTGAATGCATTTATGAATGATCCATACGTATCTTATGCAATATAGAAACGGTCTATGGTGGCCAAGTTTAGACATAACAAAATGATATTGGCGAAATCTCATCACAAATACATCAGCCATTAGAAGTTTGCATGAGAATATCACATTATTGTACTCATGATCCTCATTATAAATGAATTATGAGCATTGCTGTATAAAATAGAACATTTTCAACTGAATGAACTGGTAATCCCAACAAGTCTGGTAAATAATTTACATCACATGTGAATCTATCCATCAAAATGAGAAAGTGGGAGTTATTATTGGCCCTTAGGGGACAAGGGTGTCATAATAATGTGTCACGTCTCCTATCACACAGTCAATGATATCAGCACCTTAATTGATATAGACAATACCTGTCTTCTCCATTAATTGATTGACTAGATACACAAAGTACAGTATTTTTCAAGGACATGGGCAGGGGATTTGAAGTTGCATAATGTTTACTGCAGTTTATTTGCATTTTGTATGACATTCATTTACTGATTGAATTCTTGTGATATTATGAAATTGGAATTTATAATTGGAAAATATTGCAAAGCAGAACATTATTAATCATACAGATGTTTATAAAACCAATGGTAAGTCACTGGCTGTGAATAACAAATACATAAAATGTATGTATTTCTTAGCATTTTTGCATTATAAACTCCATTAGGTATAATGCTCCAATGAATATGTGTTATTTATAAACATAATTGTAAATATAATTTATATTAATTTAATACAGAACTTGAGGTGTGAATTTTTAAGTTTCTTTAAAATAAATACCAATAAATTAAAACCAAGCATTTATTTCTCATTTTCAGTATATTCAATGCTTATAAAGTATTTTCTCAACAGTAATAAGATATTTTAAGCAATTGTTGTTATTTAAACAAACCGTCCATGTCAGCCAATGAAAAGATGTTTTGTTAAATATTGACCAATAGACAGAGAGAACACAATAATGGTCTCTCAGCTAATTTTGAATCAACAGCACTTGCTACAAACTATTGTTTTCTTGACCATATTGATGTTCCATCCATGAAGCCTCTAGGTCAAGATGCGTTGACCTCAAGGTCATGATTAAATATGTTCTCCAATACCTTTCTCAAATACCTTGATTATATATATATAACTCTAGATTCACAATTTGTAAATTTTGTCATGTAACCTTAAAGCAGTTGTTTACAGTCTAGTTAAATGAATGCAAAAAAATTGACTGATACTTCACTTTCTGTTTTACAAACTTTATCATCAATTTAGCTTGATAACAGCTGTAGTTTATTCTGTTTTCAGATTACAAATATTCTGTCTTTAGCTATTTGCACAGTATCACCCTGATTTATGAATCTTTGATGTGCTATATGGATGCTATTATGTGATTTATTGTGGACATTTTTACCATGATAGTGTTTCTTGTATGGAATTTGTTATGAATGGAAATGTCAGATAGGTGGGTATATCTGTGACAAGTTATTGAGAGACCTGAGACATGTTTTCACTGAATTTGCCTTATGTTGGCTGTTTTTGAGATAAAACTGTTGGGACAGTTAAAAGAGAGATACATTGATCTGTGTGTATCCATAAGTATGTTGCAAATAATTATTAGGATCAGGGTGCATATATATGTATCTGATATTCATCATTGAAATATTTCATCATTTGTGGATATTTGGGAAATGATGTGAAGACTGTTTATTGCAGAAATAATTAAATTAAGCTTTAAGGGCCAGCTTGTCTGTAGGGAAGTATACATCTAATGCGTATCAGTTTGTATATTATATTGTGAGGAAAGTATTTTTCTAATGTATGAGCAATGCATCCTGGAAAGTACTGGCAATTGTAAAAAGGTCTGCGGTCTTGATGATCTTTGTGGATTCGAACCCACAAGCTCCCACATCAGAGTCATAGAGCTACTAGTACAACTTTTAACAACTTTGGTGTGTTTAGGAATGTTGAAATTTGTGACCTTTTTGTGTTTACTAGTAATTCTTTTGCAGGTATGTTTCTGCAATACTGAAGGGTAAACGCACATACTCCACTATGAAAGAGGTATGTTGATCAAGGGGGTGAATGCCTGACTACTGAATTGGAGGTTGTGGGTTAGGATCCAGCCTTGGTCATCATTGAACGACAAACTTCACAATCTCTGAATTAGGCACATGAGTACACAGGTAAGTAACCTAGAAAACAGCTATCAAGAATGATTAATATAACTTGCAAACCAGTTTCATGTTGGATGTAAAATAGATAAGATTGCAAGTAAGATGTGATTCTCCCACTCCCATTTTCAGGATCTGATATTATACACGTACTTAGTGATTAGAGATTGGTATTACCATTGTTTTCACGTAATAAGAATTAAATATGAATGAATATCAATTTAAGACATTTCATGGTACTGCTATGGCTCTGTTCTATTTCATTTTCTCAGAATAGTAACTAACACTGTGTGGCATGAGGCCATAGCTCTCTGACTAATGTAGATTATATAATTATGGTACCTTCTTGTCTATAAACAATTCTATTTTAGCATATTATTGAATGATATCAATATGGCCGAACAATTTGTAATAACATATCACACAATATTATGGCTGGAGTTATTTTTGGAGGAGTTATGGCTGTTTTTTACTTAAATAAATGGTTCTCATCAATAACTCTCTATTAATGATGGATGAATTTAATTCATATTATGCTACATTGTCAATGACATGTTTAATAGGAACAATTGCAATGTGTTTTACCAATTCCAAAACTCTTGTTTGATCATGTTATGCACTGACAAATTGTGTAAGAAAACCCATGTAACGATAATATGGTGAACTTATTTATACAATTTGAACCCCTATTTCAAAAGTTTTGATGCATTTGAATGCATCTAAAAACCATGAAACATCAATACCACCTGTGATACTATTCACACAAATATGGTGGTATCTTTAGGACACATCTATTTTTGTTACAAATAAAAAAATCTCAATCACTCAACATAATTATTACCTCCTGTGCTTAACATATTAACTCATACATTAGGTATTATCACCTTGTACGATCAGCATATTATCTTATGGGCTTGACATTATCTTGTACCCTCAGCATACTATCTTCCCTGTGTTCAGTAAAGGTGTTTGCGACTAACGTTTCATAACGTTTGCAATTTGGTTCCCTGTGTGAATGTGATGCAGTGGGCCAGGGATACAAAACAAAACAGTTTCGTAACGTGAGTGACTGTTAGCCGTAACTGAACACAGGGCTGGTGGGTTCAACTTATCATTGCGTTTGAAGTATTATCCCCGTTCCTTCAGCACATTATCTTGTACACTTGGTATTTCATCTAATGGGCTCAATGTGTTATCTTGTGCGCTCAGCATTTATCGTGAGTGTTCAGTTTGTATGAAGTTTATATATAAAGTTGAGCGCCCGAGACTTGAAGTCAAGCTCACAAGATAATATGTCAAATGTTTAACTTATTTTTGCAAAATGAATTTACATGTCCTTCAGATAGTGTTGTACAAGGCTGTGGTCTGTCTGTAAATGAATGCTAATATAAATTGATACAAAAACGTGATAAAATTTAGATGTAAAACTTTGTATAGAAACTGTCATGCGCAGCCTACTGCACAATGTGAAGTATTGAATTAACTTTATACTTTACTTTATGGACTTTTTATGTGTTATGGTCACATGCATTTCAGTATATTGAATGTCTTATTTGCCATTCATAAAATTGTATAGGTGCGCTCTGAGAAATTGCTGGCTAACATGGTGGAAAGTTTGAGTTTAAAACTTTTGTGCTCAAATATTGTAGTCGAATATACTTTCATTGCTTAAGACCTATTATTCTTGCTTTTAATGGATGTGTGTACCTATTGATGGTTGTTCCTAATGGATACAAGAATACAAATCTGACTCTACTGTTCTATTGATTGTTAAATGTACTGGCCTATTGGCTTTAAAGGGGAATTGTTAAATATACCAGCATATTGGCTTTAGAAGTGGATCCTTAAATACACTAGCCTACTGGCTTGAGAAGAGAAATAGTTGTAGGGACTAGCCTACTGGCTTGAGAAGAGAAATTGTTAAATGTACTGGCCTATTGGCTTGAGAAGGGGAATTGTTTAATACATTGGTCTATTGGTCTTAGGAGAGAAATTGTTAAATGTACTGGCCTATTGGCTTGAGAAGGGGAATTGTTTAATACATTGGTCTATTGGTCTTAGGAGAGAAATTGTTAAATGTACTGGCCTATTGGCTTGAGAAGGGGAATTGTTTAATACATTGGTCTATTGGTCTTAGGAGAGAAATTGTTAAATG
The DNA here is from genome assembly GCA_032209605.1 of Mactromeris polynyma. Classification (NCBI taxonomy): domain Eukaryota; kingdom Metazoa; phylum Mollusca; class Bivalvia; order Venerida; family Mactridae; genus Mactromeris; species Mactromeris polynyma. The sequence continues at coordinate 13,725,789 of JASFXZ010000014.1, read as the reverse complement.
TACTGGCCTATTGGCTTGAGAAGGGGAATTGTTTAATGCATTGGTCTATTGGTCTTAGGAGAGAAATTGTTAAATGTACTGGCCTATTGGCTTGAGAAGGGGAATTGTTTAATACATTGGTCTATTGGTCTTAGGAGAGAAATTGTTAAATGTACTGGTCTATTGGCTTGAGAAGGGGAATTGTTTAATACATTGGTCTATTGGTCTTAGGAGAGAAATTGTTAAATGTACTGGTCTATTGGCTTGAGAAGGGGAATTGTTTAATGCATTGGTCTATTGGTCTTAGGAGAGAAATTGTTAAACGTACTGGCCTATTGGATTGAGAAGGGGAATTGTTTAATACATTGGTCTATTGGTCTTAGGAGAGAAATTGTTAAACGTACTGGCCTATTGGATTGAGAAGGGGAATTGTTTAATACATTGGTCTATTGGTCTTAGGAGAGAAATTGTTAAATGTACTGGTCTATTGGCTTGAGAAGGGGAATTGTTTAATGCATTGGTCTATTGGTCTTAGAAGAGAAATTGTTAAACGTACTGGCCTATTGGCTTGAGAAGGGGAATTGTTTAATGCATTGGTCTATTGGTCTTAGAAGAGAAATTGTTAAACGTACTGGCCTATTGGATTGAGAAGGGGAATTGTTTAATGCATTGGTCTATTGGTCTTAGAAGAGAAATTGTTAAATGTACTGGCCTATTGGCTTGAGAAGGGGAATTGTTTAATGCATTGGTCTATTGGTCTTAGAAGAGAAATTGTTAAATGTACTGGCCTATTGGCTTGAGAAGGGGAATTGTTTAATGCATTGGTCTATTGGTCTTAGAAGAGAAATTGTTAAATGTACTGGCCTATTGGCTTGAGAAGGGGAATTGTTTAATGCATTGGTCTTAGAAGAGGAATTGTTATATGGACTGGCCTATTGGCCTCAGAAGAGAAATTGTTAAATGTACAGGCCTATTGGTTTGAGAAGGGGAATTGTTTATTATATCTGCATATTGGCTTTAGAAGGCGGATCATTAAATACAAAAGCCTACTTGCTTGAGAAGAGAAATTGTTATATGGACTGGCCTATTGGCTTGAAAAGGGAAATTGTTTAATGCACTGGCCTATTGGCATTAGTTGAGGAATTGTTAAATGTACTGGTCTACTGGCTTGAGAAGGGAAATTGTTAAATGTACTGGCCTATTGGCTTTAGATTGGCAACTGTTTAATGCACTGGTCTATTTGTTGTGGAAGGGAATTGTTTATTGTACTGGTCAATAGTTATTAGTAGTAAAACCTTCTGCAAAAAATGCAGATTTTTCTTTTAACCATTAATGCTCAATCTGAATGTACAAGTTGTATACGTATTAAAGCAAGGTACCAGTCAATTTGTATATATCTATTGAAGCAAGGTATTACCACAAGTTATATATACCTATTGAAGCAAGGTAACACAAGTTGTATATACCTATTGAAGCAAGGTACTACCACAAGTTGTATAGACCTATTGAAGCAAAGTACTACCATGAGTTGTATATATCTATTGAAGCAAGGTACCACAAGTTGTATATACCTATTGAAGCAAGGTACCACACGTTGTATATACCTATTGAAGCAAGGTACCACAAGTTGTATATAACTATTGAAGCAAGGTACCACAAGTTGTATATACCTATTGAAGCAAGGTACCAGAAGTTGAATATACCTATTGAAGCAAGGTACCACAAGTTGTATATAACTATTGAAGCAAGGTACTACCATGAGTTGTATATACCTATTGCAGCAAGGTACCACAAGTTGTATACATGTATAACTATTGAAGCAAGGTACCACGAGTTGTATATACCTATTGAAGCAAGATACTACCACAAGTTGTATATACCTATTGCAGCAAGGTACCACAAGTTGTATATAACTATTGCAGCAAGGTACTACCACAAGTTGTATATACCTATTGAAGCAAGGTACCACAAGTTGTATATACCTATTGAAGCAAGGTACTACCACGAGTTGTATATACTTATTGAAGCAAGGTACTACCACGAGTTGTATATACCTATTGAAGCAAGGTACTACCACAAGTTGTATATACCTATTGAAGCAAGGTACCACAAGTTGTATATACATGTACCTATTGAAGCAAGGTACTACCACAAGTTGTATATACCTATTGAAGCAAGGTACTACCACAAGTTGTATATACCTATTGAAGCAAGGTACCACAAGTTGTATATACCTATTGAAGCAAGGTACTACCACAAGTTGTATATACCTATTGAAGCAAGGTACTACCACGAGTTGTATATACCTATTGAAGCAAGGTACTACCACGAGTTGTATATACTTAATGAAGCAAGGTACCACGAGTTGTATATATTCTTTTCAAAGACCCTTAATGTCGCATACTTATGGAAATGTAAAATCTGACTTGTCAAACATAGGAAGCCAACTCTCCAGGGACATAGATCAATTTAGTAACAAATAAACATACAGCTACACAATCTAAAATTGATAATCATAATTATGTGTATGTTTGTGGGATTCTAAGGGTTGACTTAAAACTGAACAATTGCTGATGTTGGTTAGCTTAAAAAACAGACTTGTCCAGGATTAATTTCAACTCAACTGTTGGTAGCCCGATTAAGTATTAGACTAGTCTGGGACGTCAGGCTAGTGGATTTCTCGAGCTGTGGACCATCCGTCTGTCTGTCCCACAAAACTTCTATTGTTCATATCTTATTTATCACATTCATATGTACATGTGTATTTCTGATTGTATTTATTCAGTAATAGCAGAGAAATGCCCTTGATTGAGTAAAGTTGGGGCACTTATGTTAATGATGAAATCCTTCGCCTGTTTTCAATAAACAACTGCATTTCTTTACCTTATAATGTTAAAAGGTTAAAAGTCTCGATTGTCAGTGCTCCTCTCATGTCATTCTGGATGAGGTACTTGCAATGTTGGTCAGTGGTTCAGCATTTGCCACAAGCATGATAGATTCAAAGTTTGATCTCCAGCTGGGACATTCCAAAGGTGCTGATATTAGTCCTAATTGTGTCCTTCTCTTAATCTTGGCTTTATCAGGGTTGTACTTGGGCCATAAGTCTGGTGTCAGGTTATTGTGAACTTCAATGGAGATGAGGCCGGAGCTATATCTATGGGTCAGGAAAACTGTATCAGTTGGGGGGGGGGGGGGTAATTTTTTTAGCACCAATTACGTGGGGTTGGCTCTATTATCTCACTAAGATAAGACTACAGGATGTCCTCAAGACTTCAGTGTTTTCATCAAAATCTCTCCCTTCAATTCTATTCTTATGCCCGGAGCTAGATACTTCTTCTAAAGTTGAAACGTTATGTCTGGAAGATATTACTTTTGTTCCACATTTGCAGTTAAGTGTGAAATATTAATATCCATGGCAGGCTGACTTTCTATTCAGACAATATATCTGTTTTAAGTGCCATGCACTATTCACTTTGGGAGCATTATTATAGTATGTTATAGTTACCCAGTAAAACATTTAAATAGTTTATATAGTATTAAAATTTAAATGGTATAAATTATAAATGAATAGATATACATTTTAAGACACTTTATTTTATTTCTTAATCTCAAAGTTTGATGCAATATTATTTATGTTGGATGGAATTTCTGGGATTGGTCATCTTTAGCAATTTGTTGCTAAGTTTAAAAATACATAGAAATTAACTGTTTTGTTAATGATATTTATTTATAATTATCATGTAATAATTCAGTTTTAATTACTATTTATACTGCACACACCTGTCAGAAGTTAGAGATTGTAAAAAATCCATCTATCAGGAAGCTCATGTGTTCCTGTTTAGATAATGTGAGAGAGTGTAACGTAACAGTATTGGAGAGTACAGGACGGAATCTTCACTTTCTGTTATGCTATCAAAATGGCTTCATTGCTGAACTCACAATCTGCAGTGTCAGAGCAGCAGTGATGATTGTCTAACCCTCTTAATCAAATTGTAAGACTGGATATTTTTGTTGTATGAATTATTGTGTTAAAAATAGCGTATACCTAAAATATTACGGTATTTTCCTTATGTTATAACTGTATCCAATTGATATACAGACAAGTATTTAACATAGTACTCAATTGTGTTACAATATATTAAGGATTTTGTTTAAGTAAAAATACAATAAGGATTTTTTTTTTATTAAACATTTATCAAATTGATGTATACAAGCAATTATTTAACTTGGTTTTCAATTGTGTCACACTATTTAAACAGACAGTTTTAATGTTCCACTCAGTGACTTGTTTACTGATATTTCAAAATGGATAATTATGTGCGTTACCTCAATAAGATTTTGAGATTGTAAATCAGGGCATTCTGTGGTATTTAGTGACGAATTTTATATTTAACATCCAGTTTTGTTTGTTTAGGATTCATTTTTTGGGGGCTTTTGATACGAAATAAATCAAACTTATCAGCGGTAGAACAGAAAGGAAGTCAGAGGAGTTAACATTGAGGTAAGTTGGTTTAAATCTGTTATGAAATGGAATATGCTCGTTGACATGTGTGTTTATATGCTATAATACCTTAAACGAATCATTTAAATGTATTAATATCAATAATGTAAATTTCAGTTTCATTTAAATCAGTTTTTTTATTATAATAATTTAGAAATTCTTGTTTATAACTGATTTATATGTGACAGTATATTTTTAGTTTTAGTTTGTAGATATGCTTGCTTATGAATGCAGGTATGTGTTTGAAGTATGCACTTTATGTACACACTATTTGCTTTTCAAACAAAATTTGGTAGTTAGGTCTATCTATTAAGTGTTTTAGAAGCTGACGGATATGTTAAAATTTGTAGACGATTTTTTCAACATAGCGTTAAGTGAAAGTATTGAAAATACCACAGAGTACAGTATTTATTATGCATATATCTGTGTATGAGGGTTGTTGTGGTTTCTTACGTTTTATTATTAATTCATTTCATTGTTGTAATAAAAAGAAGACACAATATACGCAATGTTGAGTCATTCACAGGCTTGGTTATTATATTGAAGTTATACAGTCAAACTGTTGCTTATATATGTAATATTCATTCTAAACAACTACATCATCTAAACTTGGCTTGAACAGTCTGACTGTTGTCCTTGGATACTGTGTAAACAACTTTAACTTAAGAACACCCTCTGATGGAAGGACATTTATATGATGTTTTATAATTAAAAAAACTTGTTTCTGATTCTGATATTATATAACACTTCATTAATTCCATAGTGATGTTTATCAGCATTTATTGTTAAATATAAGTAATTTGCCGTCTGTAATGTGCAATCAATAGTACATTGTGGTGCACATAGCCGTTTTTGTTTAGCTAAAATGGTGACAGCCTGTAACATAACCCCATTGTTGTACGGATTAAACAAACATTGATAATACCATGGACCAACTTACATATCTAATTGTTGCTTATTTATTGTGTGATGCATTCAAATAAAGTAGCCTCCCAGTTAACAACTTGTTGACTTCATATGATACAACATCATTAGTTTTTATTTCAGATGGACATACTTTTGTTCTAATAGGGTGCTTTTTTGTAATAGATAAATGCCATCATGCATAAAGTATAAATTATGTGGGTTAAGTTGTCAATATAAATTATGTGTAAAATTTATGAGGTGGTTTCACTGAAGTATGACGTCCTAAACTGATAGATAATAATTTACTGTATTGTTATGAAAGTGTTAAATAAAAAAGAGCATTGAAATGAAAAATATAGATGTTTATACCATGGTGAGTGGAAGAATTATCCATTGAAAAAGTATTTTCACTTAAAAAATGTCAACAGCAAAATTTCCCTGTAATTATATAACAAGCCAACTATCGATATTGTCAACGATATAAACACAATAATATTTTGTGCCCACGTAAACAAAGAACTGTCAATGTTTTTATTCCAATATTTAACAATCATTGCGTTTTTGGAGATAAGTTCTTGTTTTTAAATTGTTTTTAATAATTAAATTAGTTAAAAATAATTGTACTGATTTTGTAAAGATGCCTGTCTCATTATCTTAATGAGTTTATTTATTTAGAATGTTATTCCTTGTTGATAATAGATTGTTTTTTATCTGGTTATGTATTGCAATTATGAGTTAAATGAAAATATTATTATTTAGACGACTGATGTAAATGAAAACATTCAGAATTGATGATTTCACTTTATGACTCGAGTTTTTATGTACATCATGATATGAATGACTTTGAATAGTTCACCTGAGCATGTATCTGTTGTGATTAGTGTTTGCCAGTTGCCTCTCAACATTTGCCAATGGTTGCTTCACACTAAATTCTGTCCAAACCACTGGGTAAATTTTGATCAAACTTTACAGCATTTGATTCTTTGATAGTCGATCATGTACCAAATCTACCAAAATTTACTGGATCAATGCATAACTCAGGTTTCCATGACAGTGCGAAGCAAAGTCTTTGTAAATCTCTGGAAATTATGTTTGTTTGATCCAAAATTGTAAGAATGTGGCACAAATAATCAACTAGTGATCAAAAATTGTTAAAATGGAGATATAATCCTTAAAACTGTCAGTCCCCTTGTGTGTTTTCGCTGCACATGTATATGCTACACACTTCAATTCAATATTTATTTATTATCAGAATATACAAAATATATAAACATATATTATAATATTCTCCAGTGAATCCAACAGTTAGAACTAAAAATGATTCTGTATGAGTGATGCCAAAGTGACCTTCTACCAAAATTGCATCAAATTAAGTTGGGTAACTTGAAAATGGAGCCCTCTGGGTTGTGGCGGTAACTAAAAATACCTTATGTAAGGTATATAGAAAGTTCAAAAGTCAAAGGCTTTAATCTTGTTATTCAACTGGAAGAAACTAAAAGTTTTCTCTTTAATGTACATGTTTGATCATGTTCAAACATTCTCATAACATGCATGGTCAGATTAATTTTTTTTACTGTAATATGCAGGAAAAGCCTATTTAACTGTACTTATAATATGTATTTACTTGTTTGAATCATGAAAAATCTGCCATGAATATGACTGAGTAGCACACAAAGGCACACTGTTGGTATCATTACTGAGTCAGGTGATTGATATCATTTAGACCTTTCCTTACAGTTTGTTATTCATGAAAATAGGTTTGATCAGTATTTTGCATTCCCCAGATCATGAAAAGTACTGAAACTGTCAGTAAACATGTTTTATTGTTTATAAATAATCACTAAAAGTAGCTCTGATAGTTGTAAACATGTCAATTCTTACCACTTACTGTAAATTTATGGCAAGTATTATCATAAAAAAAATATTATTAATGCTGCAGTATTGTTTTTTCTGATGAATGAGTGCTTAAAGCGAAAAATCTGTGGTAACAGAGAGTGCATCATATCTATTTATCATATGCAGTTGGCAATATAAAAACAGTGTTATCTATGATTTCTTTTGTATAATTCACTGAACCTGCTTGTTCAAATTAATAATATGCAGTCCAACCTCTCTAGAGTGGTCCACTTGAGCAACAATAAGTACAGTAAAACATTCATAATATGATCACCCTTGGGACCTGTGAAAACTGGTTTTAATATTGAGGTGGTCTTATTATTAAGGTTGAATAAAGAGCAAAACAGTGAAAATGGACAAGAAAATGTGTTCTTAACTATGAGGTGTTCTTATTAATAAGGTGGTCTTTAAGTGAGGTTTTACTGTACACACTTTTTCTTGTAGTAAGAATTTACTATCAATTCAACCTTTATAGAGCAACCACCTCTCACCAACAGCCAACATCTCCCGAAAGTGTTGCTTTGACGAGGTTGGTCAAAAATGTATTTTGAAGAAGTTTGAATTTGATGGCAATTTCACTCATGTGAACAATATTTGACCATCCTTGTGCTCTTGTTTTGCAAATCTGAATGTATAACTGTAAGATGTAGACAGAATGAACAGTTTGTTCAATAGTTCTGTGGTGCTCTGTCAATGTTCAATATTAGCAATTACATATCCTGTTACATTGTTCAGTGCTTACTCCAGGGATATACGTTCTATTGCATTAGTTTTAATGAATATCCTGCACTTAGTAGTATGTAGTATGTCAAATGTTAATAATCTTCCATAACATTTGATAAAACTTGTATTTTTTTTTTTAATTTTAGAAGGAAGGTGGTCTTTTTCAATAGTATATTTCAGTGATATTACTCACCCCGGTGAAATGCAGTTCATGAAATCATGAACTTTTCAAAACCTTCATGAACAGTTCATGAACTGGTCTTCAACAGTTCTTCATTTGTGTTCATGAACTTTTGGACATGAACCGTCCTTGAATTATGTTCATGAACAGTTCATGAACAATTAAAGAATACTGCAGTCCTTGAAATGACCATGAACATTTGCCAGTGCAATCATATCCATTTCATGAACTATAATGTATTTAATGGTTCAATAAAAGTTCTTAAACAGTTTCATAATGACATTTTCAAAATTATTCAGTTTACCAAATCTGTGTCTATTTTAATGTAAAATGAAAGTTACAAGTCATAAATAGTAATGTACATGGATGGTTTGCTTTAAAGAGCCGTTGTGGTATGACCATCTTGACTAGGCTGTAAGAGCTCTAACAAACAATCTCCATAACAAAGTTGTACATGTATATATCCCTCAGTACTTAGCAATGTATGGTGTACTTGATAGCTATACATAGAGTTAGACCATGTTCCTTGCACAGCCACTGATAGATTTTGTGGATTCTGTTGAGTTAACTTGTCATGGACAGTTCAAGAATGCTGCCTAAATTTTACATTATTTACGCATGATGACATAGGAATTTGCAAATTTGTTATTTCTTTCAAAAGTATTATTTATTTATGGCAAATGAAGTTCATTGCAAAACATAAAAATTGACACTGTTGCAATATTATGTCACTTCCAAGAGTTAAACCAACATTTTGTTAATATTTTGAATTATTTTAGTAGATTACCTCCCTTTCTTAATAATTACGTATTTTTTTTATTTTTTCCAATAAAAACACCATTAAAAAAATATATAGTGAAGGTCTGCCTAGAATATAGTAACTTGCAACTGCTGTGAAATTAAATTTAACAAACATTATACAATTTAGAAATCTATTTTAATTGTGTTTAGTTACCATATATATAGAAGGGAAAGGACAGAATACTTTAACCATTGTATTGTATACAAACATACAACATTGTAACCAATGATGTATGGCTTACCCTGAACAGTTCATGAACTGTTCAAGTAATAAGCACCTTGAACGATTCATGCCCAGAACATGAAGTTAAAATGAGACTATGAAGTTGTATAGGAAAAAGTTCATGAACTGTTCATGAATTCTGTGTTCATGAACTGGTAATGAACTGAACATAAAATACAGTTCAAGAATGTTTGGCAATGAAATGTGCATTAAAAATTCTTGATTGTACTTCATGTACTGTTCATGGACTGTTCATGAATCATATCCAATTCATGAACTAATAATATCATGAACATTTCAAGAATTAGTCTCATTTTAACTTCAAGGATTTTCATGAATTGTTCATGTATTGTGAACATGAACTATGCATGAATATTTCATGAATAATTCATGAACTGTAACAGTTCATTTCACAGGGGTGTGGTCAATCGGTATGACCAGTGTTCCTTCAAAGTGTCAAACATAAGTCCTTACACTTAATTATTTAGTATCTGTCAATATGCATATGTTTGATATTTAGTCTATGTTTGTACTTGGGCACTAGGTGTCATCTACAGCTTGGGTCATGTAGTGACTTTTCCAGGCATAAGGATGGAGGAAAGCCTGAGGTCGACACTTCGATAGAACCACTGACCATCTGTAACCCGGCTGGATAGCCCCCTCACAAATCTTGTATCCATGCAGGGACTTGAACCCACATCACTGACAGGCAAGTGATTTGAAGTCAGTGACCAGAACAAAACACTCAGCCACAGAGGCCCGGTGTCTTTAATACCCCATCTTTGTGAAAATGTAAAACATTAAATTGCTTGTGTTTTGCAATTAGCCACACAATTGATTCCTAATAGGTGTTTGGAATACTAATTGATGATTCAAAATATGTTATGCAGTTATTGCATTTTATATGCTAAAACCATAAACTAGTACTGATTGTTTGTCAATTATGATTGAATCACTGAGCAATCATTGGCTATCAATTTGCTACAAATGAGAATTATGATATATTTGCTATTGCTCTGATCATTATGAGCGGTTCATTGTTATATCCACTCTACCAATGGATTAATTTTTTATTTTTAATATTTTTTTGCGGCAGTTTCATATGATATAGTTTGTATAAAACAGTTTTCTACTCTGGCACTTAAATTCAAAATAGTTGATTATATGTACACACTCAAGTGTTTACAATGGTACTATTTTTTTTAACTTATTGTTTGAATGACTTACAATAATTCATTTCAAGATAATAAGTTTTTGTTCGAATTGTGTATATTTATATACAGCCTATAAAATTGGGTCAACCCCATCACAGGTCTTTATGTTTTAAAGTACCTATTGTATGATTAAATTTGGAGAAATTTTACATCTCAAAATAATTAGTTTGAATAAAATGGTGTTTGTTTAATTGATCATTAATTATGTAATTTATAATTGCTTAATTTCAGTTTCCATTGATTATGTGAGTAATTTATGATATTCCATTTTAATCTACTCAGCAGTGTGGCGGCCTTAAAAAGTGGTCCCGCACTTGCACTTAATGCTGTTATCATTTCATCCACCTGAGGGATAGCACTTATACATTCATAATACTATGGTTTGTTTGTTTTCCTGGAGGTCTGCGTGGGGAGGCACTGTCTTATGTGGCGTTCCCTGTGGCTACTTATTCTCTCTCTTTTATTATTACAGTTGTTTTGCCTGTGCAGTGTGTAAAACCTTGTATTAATATTATTTTACTCCCGCCAAAAGAAGTTTGAAGGGGGTATATAGGAGTCACCCTGTGGTCGGTCGGTCCGTTGCAATTTATCTTGTCCAGAGCATAACTTGAAATCTACTGGATGGAATTTTATAAAACTTCATATAATGGTAGAAAACAATGAAAGGAAGTGCAATGTACAAGAACCATAACTCTGTCTTAACTAATTACAGAGATAAAGCCTTTTGTTACTTTTTCTTGTCCACAGCATAACTGTAGCGGGGGTATTTAAATTATCTTCAGTGACGAAAATGTAGTCTAAAACTGTTATTAGTTTGATTCATTCCAGCTTTTGTTAGTTAATTTTTAGCTACAAATTTGAAGAGTAATGCAATGGAATAAATGTGTTCAAGTAGTCTACTATCATATGACAGGTTAATGGTGCAATATATTGGTGTACATATTGCAATACGTTGCTAATGTCTTGCAATATATCATGGTACACTTCAGGCGTATCGTGACACCCCATGCTGGTACCATACTCTGTACCTAAGGTTAACAAACTGTTCAGTAGTCGCCAACATTGCAGAGATTTATATCAACACTGAGGCCAAGTAGCTGTCAGAAGAAATGATGAAAATGCAAGTTGAAGTAATACAGGGAAAGTACTTACGTAACTTCATTATCCCGAAGATAGAACACTGCTGATGTATTCATCTATAGTTAAGCCTCAATAATTAGACCATCATTACTTCTGAAAAATATCAGTGTTAGCTGTGAGGTGGTCTGATAATTGAGTTAACATAATTATGTAAGAAGTATTAAAAACTAATCTATGAAAATATGATCTTATTGACGAGGTGGTCTTATTTTGAGATGGTCCTTTTAACTAAGAGGGTTTACTGTACGTAAATATTAAGTTATATCATTATATTTCAGTAACATTTCAGATGTTGAATATACTGCTTGTACTGAATTACTGGAAAGATGTGTTTTGCTGAGATAATTTTCTTATGTTCGTTTAAACCAGGAACTCTGATCCACATGAAAATATATTTTGTTTATTTTATTTAAACCAAACCAAATGAACTGTTCTCATAATTGAAAAATTAAAGAGAAGTAAAATACCGTACAATAAAGCCATGGCAGTCTTCAAAGCCTTAAATATATTAACTATTCAGCCATTGTTAAATCTTTTATAAATAATATTTTATTTTCTAATAACTTCCTGCTCAGAATCTTGATTATAATCCTTTTGAATATCTCTTATAATTTTTTGCTCAGAATCTTGTTTAGATAATCTCCCCTTGTAAATATTTTCAGTAAGTTGACGCTGAGAATCTAAATGCTTCTATATCCCTTAAAGATCCGCCAAATGCCAACCTATTTATATTGCATGAGATCACATTATTTGTATAATTCTTTTGGGTGCAGAAAGTTCTTTCTACCTATTTGATTCTTTTAAACATTAGCATATATAAACATGATGATCACCATTCGCAGTGAATTTTATTAGATTTGTTGTTATGACTTTTTATTAATTAACTAAGCAATATTAGGCGCGTTAACACTATCTAAATAATCAATTCAGGGCCGATATAAAGTTTCTTACGACATTATAGAGAGAGAACTCGGCCATTACGAAAAAAACACGGCCATTATGAAAACAACTCGGCCATTATGAAAAAACACGGCATTTATGAGATTTGGACATTCTGATTGGTTGTTCAACTCGGCCATTATGAATCCAACGCTATCCGTAGAAAAAAAATCGACGCCATTTTGAATAGGAAAATTCGGAATGCTGATTCTTTTTAAATATACCTAGAAGCCCATTTTCAAAGGTAACACTACAAATCAATCAAGGGGAAGTAAGGTATCCAGGGAAGTACGCGGAATAAAGAACGGGTTGGACGGCTAATATCCTGATCATTGTTTTCGCCAGACGACCTACCTTGAAATCCTAAATAGGTCTACGCTACAATGATTGAAGGCGAGCGCGTACTGCAACAGCTGGCAGACGATATATTGACTTTAGACAGTATAATTGACAATCGTGAGTGTATCCAAAATGTGTTTGGTCTTGTGGATGGAGATCACAGTGTAGTGCCACTAGTGGAGGAAAACCCGGATATGGGGATACGTTCGGATACAGATAATGATTTTATCGGTGAAAGACAATTTAAAAGATTTAAACATGTTATGTTGTTGTTTGTTATAATATTGTTATTAACATTATAATAAAAATAAATAAAAATGTTATTATGTTTTGTTAATATTGCATAGTCAATTAATAAAATTGTCAATAATCAAGAGTTTTCATAATGGCCTTGTTATTGGGCTTCGGCCAGTCATATTAGCCTTCGGCCTAAAGGCCTCAGGCTAATATGACAGCCTTCAGCCCAATAACAAGGCCATTATGAAAACTCTTGATTATTAACATTATAATAATGTTGGTGTGTTATTTTAACTGTTTCAGGTAACCCATAATACCAGTAAGTACTAGATTCATTTAAACATATTTAAATACCTTGCATTAGAGGTTATTAACTTACAGACTGAGCCACACTTGTAATCACTGCAGGAATATAATCAAGATCATTCACTAAGGTAATGAATTTACTTAAATTGCCAGTTTGGAAGATTGACAAACACTTCAAAAGCTATATAATAAAATCTTATTAGTTAAATGCTAATAAGTTAATAATTCACAAATCAATGATACAAATTATGGCTGCTTGTCTGCCTGTAACCTTTGTTTTTTTGCTCCCCATTCCCAAAGGGGGGAGCATATAGTCGCCGCTTCATCCGTCCGTCTTTCTGTCCGTCCCACTTTTCTTGTCCGAACTACTTCTCAGAAACTACCTATTGGAATTCCACAAAACTTCATGGGAAGCTTCACTACCAAGAGGAGATGCGCATATTATCACACGGTTTTGGTTGGACTATTTTTTAAGGAGTTATGGCCCTTTGCTTATGCCACATATAGTATACATGGTACCATTCTTGTTCGGACTAATTCTCAAAAAGTTTTGACAGCAGTTCAACAAAACTTTATGGGAAGCTTTATTACAAAGAGATGAAGCGCATATTATCAGGAGTTCTGGTGGGACTGTTTTTTCATACAGTTACAATCCTTTGATTATGCAACATATAGATTAAATATTTCCATGCAAGATAATCAACATTATAGTCTTTTAATTTTCAAGTAAGTTTAGTGTTTATAATATATACATGTATATATTTGATTTCAAATATATTTACTTGTTTTTATGGCACATTTCAAAGTCACCTCATGTCAGACCTCAAACAATAAGCTTTGTTTTTTTAACTTATGATAAAAAGTATTCAACAAAAAGGACATTCAGTCACTGGTCCATCTGTCAACACCATACTTCTCTGATCATCAGCTGATATGGATTTGTATTCTTTTTTCATTTTTTTATTAGGGTGTTGTTTGAAATTATAACCATACTCCGGGGAGCATCCATCGGTTCCACTGATATCTTTGTGTAGTTACATAGATATCACATCTAAAAGGTTTATTTAATAATAAAGAATATTATGGAACAGACTTGTATTCTAGGCTTTCACTTATTGTATTTGATACCACAAAATGTACAAATCTATTTGTGATTATTTGAAGTAGAGATGATAAATGATTAAAGCTTGAAAGAATATCATCGTATTTCAGCATATTAGTTTTAAACTATCCTTGCATTATAGCATCATATTACCACATTCATGATTTCCATAGGAGGCTCCCAGATTTGATAGACATTACACACGCTTTTAAAAATTATAAATATAACTTCATAAGTTTGTTATGGGGTATTTTTTTGTTCACTCCTGACTTAAGTTTGCTGAAATTATAATGTGACAATCTGATAACTGGAAAAAGTATAATCTGAGAGGACTTAAATAAAAAAACATTAATACAAAGTTTTCAGGGTTATGTAGAAATTGATCTCGACAATGGAATTTTGCACTTGGTAACTCTGATCAGGACAAGCCTTGTCATGTTGTTTATTACACCCTCGGGTATTTCTAAAGCACCCAGACATGACAATTGACAAACTTCAGTATGTTTCATGAAATTATTTATTTTTTATTATTATACTGATATATGGTAACCGAGTATCGGATTTAAGTGTCAGTTTCAAAGGAACTTAACTGTTATCTACCTCATATAAATTGGCATATCATTACACTCACTGTTTTTGTGGTAATAATTATGTCTTAGTTTTTGTCCTTCAACATATAGTTGCTTTTTGATCATTCTTATTTCTTAAAAAATCAATAATAGTGTTCCTTATTCAAGGTTTATCGTAACTAAAGACAATAAAACAAATGTTTGGCTATAAGAAAAATAGGAGGTGAAAGCCTGGATAATAATGAAAGAATTAATTTATCTTGGCCTTATGATGTATTTGTTCATTTGGTCTTACATGTTTCCTGCAATATTATCTGATTAATGACTGACAAGCTTGATTCATTAACTATTTCTGGAATGAACCCACTTAATGTTGGCAAATATCATTATTTATACTGGATTCATTTTCTAATTGACTTGTCACGCAAAATGTTTCTTATTATAATATTGAATCGTGCATTGAAGGCACAATACTAATACGGCAATCCCTATACAGACGGAAGTCATAATTCATGGATGTAATATATGATTTGACTGCATGTTCACACTGCTAAACCATAAAAAAATGTATCTTTGCGTTTATTTGGACAAGTCAGTTGTCATTTAAACCATACTTAAATACTGTGCTGCCTCTTTAGGGAAACCTGCTTTGGGAAACACACATTTTGGCTGTTGTCAAGAAGTTGTTTGCTCTAGAGAGGTTCAATTGATAGGTAATTACTACTACAGGAAAAAATGTTACTATTGTTGAAGAGATATTGTTGTTCTAGAGAGGGCAATGCACTCTAGGGAAGGTTGCACTTACTGTACTGCTAATTGTTAGAATAACAACTCACCTGCATACTTATTGCTCACAGACAGGATTTGTTAATTCCTCAGACACGCATGAAATGCAAACTGGAAGATTACAGGGATGGAAATATTCAAGTCTGTGGCTGTTAACTGCATTCCTCTTGTCTTGCGCAAGTCCATTTATCATTTATTTCGTATTATTATTTGTTGAGGTCATTCTCGTGCTTTAAACAAATATGTATCTCTGTTCCTTGATATATCAGTTCATTGTACAATCCCAGTTCTACCTCTCAACAACAGCCACAATGTGCACCTCCAAGTTGGTGTTGGTTGCTCTAGAGTGACTGCATGAACTATCAGTTATAGATGATACATATCAGCTGCAATAAGCTTCAACTTGACTTTCACAGGGAAGGTAATGGAGACCAAATTAGATTAAGGATATTTTATGCATCCTGGATAATGTATTCTACTTTTATGTTGCTCTTTTCACCAACTGTAAGCATTACATGCCACCTTTTTTGTCCTCTGTACACTATAAATACTTTACCATTAGTGTCAATAATGCCTGCTGCTGTGTTGTTTCGTAATTCATTACAGCCTCATTGAAGTTTTCATTATTTCTAATTTAGCTGCATTGTGGTTGTATGAGCAATCACCAGGTGCTCTGAACATATTGTTTACCTATGGTGCATGAATTGTTTAACTAATTGTAACCCAGTAATGGTATTTACTGGCACAGCAAGCAACAATTAAATATTAATTAAATTAGGAAATGGACATATTTTATTTATTTGCTCACAATTGGTTTGTGATAATTGTTTCCCATCAGGACACAGAATTGACAGAGTTTTATTGTCGTGGATTCAAAAACCTATTCATGGATATTGTTTGCACATAAGGTTTGATACTTGTGTTACAGTTTAATTAAATTCCAATGAATCATTTCGAAGATTGCATTTCACCACTGGTGTCAATTTTAATTTTTTTTTGTACCATGACACTTTTGGGACACTGTCCACTAGATAAGTGATATTGTTTTGTTATAATTCCCCATGGAAATATGACTTTGACAATAATTATGCTGTGTAATAGAACTGACTGGTTTAACATTTATTGTCATCAATATTTAATATCTTATATGTTATTGTCCAGTTTTATTGACCTGTCATAATTTGCATATCTTCATGGTCAATACACGCTATAAATTAGGCCACGCCAAATTGGAATTTTGTTAAGCGTCAACCTAAGTTTGCGAAACCTATCTACCTATTCAAAAAAACAACAACCTCATAACGAAAAAACAAATATCCTCAGATAATAAGCGATGCATAATTTTAGATATTTTAATGAAAGAAACATCATCAAAACAAAACAAAACTAAATCTATACATGATTCTGTTTGATTGCGGTATTGATAAAGTGTTCACAGAATAATCACATCGTCTCAACTAAAATTGCCATTGTCGAATCATGAACATCGAAAATATTAGAATTTTTAGCTTAGAAAAAATGTTGTTTTTTTGGCAAGAAGAGCGCAAAACCTAGGCGCACGCGGATGCTTAACAAAATTCCAATTTGGCATGGCCTTAGTAATCAGGCCACTTTTGATAAAGACTTATTTATCATGTGCATTGACCATGAAGATATGCAAATTTTGACATGTCAATAAGACTGGAAAATACATAGATGCAATCATACTGAAAACAATTACAAATAATAAATTGTTCAGCTTTTGTAAGATGCAGTTAAAGTGGCCTGTGCTGAACTATTTGCCATGCGTACCAGTGTAACCACATACAGCAGAAAATTATACATTTGGGAAATTAGATCAAATACATAGCATCTGTGCTAAATGCGCTAGGCCAAAAACAGGAAATGAATTGGAAATGTTGGAACTTTTTTACCAAGGTTTCAATTTTGACACCCAAATTGTGTGTAGTGGTTGTTTTATGCTACCTGGTATAAATTAAATGCGATATAAACCTTTTTTACCTTTTTCTTTTATATTTGCAATGTCTGTATATTTAGGAAGCATCCGAACTAATATGTTGTGTCACCAGGTATGCTTTCATGCGGACATTCATCAAGGTCCCTCATTATAATACGTAACCACAATGTAAACAGTTTTTGGTTTGTTTTCATACTGCAAATTCTTGCGCTGGACTTACTATAGCGGTCGAAAGGCAGAGCACCTGACTCCTGATCCAAAGGTCATGGGTTAATGTTCTACTTTGGGTGAGGTTGAAACACAACTTCACAAGCCCCAAATTAGTCTTTAATACTTGTTAGAAACCCTGACCAGTCACCATGAGTGATTTCTATAAGTTCTAATAACTTTTGTGTTTCACAATTGATGTAAAAAATCAGGCATTTAATATAATCTGCTGATTAGAGATTGCTTGTAAGAGGTTTATCTCAGACAAACTGACAGATTGTATGTATAAAGTTTCTAATCTTTTGGTATTTACAATGGTTGACATTAACTTTCTTTGATTTAAATCTAATCTGTGATTATGATTATAACATAGGTCGATGTAAACTGCTATTATCAGGAGCATTGTAACAAGTAATACGCTGCCTAGTTAAAGTATTGAAAATATGAGTTGTTGTTGATTACTCTTTGATTACTGATTGATTTGTGTTTGAATAAGTCAAAAGTTTTACTATATTATAGCAGTAAATCAAATGAAAACCAAAGGTTCATTATAAGGGCCTATTCATTTTTTTGCATTTTTCTTTAGTTTAAAAACCACTCTGCAAATCTGTTATAGTCAGTTCATCAACTTAATTAACCCATGATTGTTATTGAGAATTTTCAGGGAAATATATTCAAGGTGTTTGAAGCTGTAAGCTAGAATAACAATTGTTATTTTAAAGCTCACTGAATTGTCAGATCACATTGTAACCTCTCTGATTGTATTGCAACAATTACACCACGGGAATACTTTTACATCACACTTATTGATTGCTATATTTTTATTGAGGTAACCTGCATTGTGTTTGTTGCCAGTGTTATTCTAGATTTTATCACCTTTCAGTAATTAATGAAGTCATATATCACCCGTTTTCAAGGTTTTATGTATAGTTAGAATACCTGAGTGCTTAATAAAACCCTGGATTAGTGTGCATTAATTCATTCTGCAATAATATCACGGTTTCTAGGGAAAAAATAACCTCACATCTTTCAGCAAATAACATGATTAACGTATCCAAGTAACTTATTTGATGCAATTTCATTGTTTACAGTGTAAAAACAACTGTAATAAAACGTTCGCCTTACATTATTTCTTTCAATTCAGTCTTGATGAGTCGATTTTGTGGTGAAATCCCACTAACATTCATTTACTTTGTCATATGTTGCCAGAATTATTCTGTGGAATGTCTGCTTTGAAATTTTATTTTGATTTAAGATTTCCATCTTGTTTTCTGTTTACTATCTACAATGTATATGGTATTTTGGTTATCATTTTCATGTTACACATTTTGAAAGTCTTAGCTTGATTAATGGCACACCAGTCTATGTTCAATGACATATTTTCCTAAGATAAGTAAGAATTATTTAGGTAGAGTCTTCAAATTTGAGTTTGAGACTGGTCTCAACAAAATCCATGCCCAGCTTTTGAGACAAATCTAGACAGGAACCAATTGGTCAGTGTAAGACACATTTCAGCAGAAACTATTGCCAGTTTGACACACATATTGACAAGAACCAAGGTCTGTGTAAGTCACATTTCAGCAGAAACCATGGCCAGTTTGAGACAAATCTCGACAGGAACCATGATCAGTGCAAGTCACATTTCAGCAGAAACCATGGCCAGTTTGAGACAATCTTGACAGGAACCATGGTCAGTTTAATGTACATTTCAGCAAAAACCATTGCCAGTTTGTGACAAATCTCGACAGGAACCATGGTCAGTGTAATTTTAGTCTCATCTCAACATGTGAGAAACATGATGGCTTGTTTGAATGAAATCTAAACATTTACCTTGACCAGTTTGAGACAGATCTCCACACAAACCACAGTCAATTTGAAACATATCTTGACAGAAACCATGGTCAGTTTGAAACGTATCTTGACAGAAACCATGGTCAGTTTGAGACATATCTTGACAGAAACCATGGTCAGTTTGAGACATATCTTGACAGAAACCATGGTCAGTGTGAGACATATCTTGACAGAAACCATGGTCAGTTTGAGACATATCTTGTCAGAAACCATGGTCAGTTTGAGACAGATCTTAGTTGAATGCAACATGGCCTGTACATAATTATCAAGGCTGACCTAAACAGTAATTCTATTAAAAAGTGAACATGAGTTTTAAATTGAACTCTGAAGACTGTCAAATAGGTAATTGAACTATTTATGGTGCAAAATACTGCATGTGGGAGGGATAAGATGAATGAAATCCACTTAAGTAATCCATTAATTGATCTAAATTTATTTATATACAAGTTGGGTTTATTTGCGTTGTAATACATATGATTATGTTATTAAGTGTTTAACAATTATACCTGTATGACATTTTTAACTAATTGGATTAATGATACTTTGCAAATAATGTAAGCTATTCACTTTAATACATTTCTGTTTACATTTTCATTAAGTTGAAGTATTCATTTAGTTGAATTTACATGATATGTATGATGGTGGTGAGATGGTGTAAGTGATGGTCTGATTTACAGCACTGCTGGAATAGAATTTTGTCTTCTCTGAAATGCAATATCCAAATAGTTCTTTACAGCTATGGTTTGTTCATTCAATCAACATATCATAAAATGACAGTACATACAAAATAACTGATGCTCACCATTATCTCTTATAGATGAACTTCATCATCATCACTAAAATAAATGGTTATTTATTATAAAATTTCTCTTAATTGCTATACAACAATCAATCATTTTTTTCTGATTTAGACAAAAACAATCAAGAGTTAATTGTTTCATTTAGTGATAGCTTTACTGCTATTCTGATTTTGATTTATGTTGCAAGATTTCTACTATTCTCTCAGGATTGTGTGTCTGAAATGTAGAACCAAGCTGCTATATTGTATAAGGGTAATACTGGGTGACCATGCCTCTAATTGAAATACCCTTGTTTAGCAATTTAAAGTAATTCGCTTTACTCGATTACTTCAATATGTAAGTATAGGCACAAAATATCTTCAATCAATCTACCAGTATTATAGTATAACTTCTGAAGAGCATAATTAACCCTTTGGGAAGTACAGATTTGGTTGTTAATGAGAGGTTGTTGTTATAGAGAGGTTAAATTAATTGTAAATTCTTCATCTAGGAAAATATGTTATGGTGTTAGAGAGAGGCTGTTGCTCAAAACAGGACTGCTCTAGAGAGATTGCGCTTAGATATAATGATACATTCAATATTGTTTATCTGCCTGTAAATATTGCCATCTGTTGATGTGAATAAATGATATAATACAATGTAAATGACACATTTTATTACCATAAATGTTATGCTTTAACCAGCTATATGTATCTGGTGCAGAAACTTGCGAGGTTCAAGCCCTGGCCTTGGCATACAAGTTATAAAAGATTGCATGTGTATAGCTCAGCCTTGTACGGGTAGTAGTAGAATTGGTTGGCATCGCATTCAATGGCTCATGTCTGTCTTCAGAGTTTTCAGTGAAAGCAAAGTGCAGTCGATCATAAGGAGTTAAATCTTTTATTTCTTGAAAAATATATCCATTTCAGTGAAGTAAAAATGCTTCTGTTAGCAAGGATGTGTCATTCCTTACCAAATTTGTCAACAAATATTTTTCGTACACGTGTTTATTAATTACATAAAAAATTGTATCAGGCTTCATGTTGATGGGTTATAAAATGGAACACATAAAATGTAAAGAAATGACTGGGTATAATTGGTAGAGGGAATGGCACATTCACAAGTATATGCCTCCTCACAGAGATCCACATTGGAAACATCATGATTAACACACAAGATACTTGGAGTTGAGGAGGTGTAGCAAACATCTATGGGGATCGGGCAATTATATAAATAGTTTGGCTGCATGATTACCAAAAACAGTTAAAGGAGGGTTGAAGTAGGGGGCAAAAAGGGGTCGATCCAAGGAAACACAAAACAGCAAATTGTGGGACACAAGATAAATTACATCATTCTTGTCTTTATATTGTAAATGTAATGTCCCACTATGTCTAGTATGAGTATTTATTTGAACTTGGCTATTAACATCAGTTTTATTTCCATGACAACCAAGATGTCACATAACTTTTTTTCTGTCTTTTTGAGAAAAACAAATTTAAAGTTTTACCCTCCTGTAGTCTTGTTACATACAGGGTTATAGAATTGCATTTTATTTAAGTTATGTGTTTTCCAGAACAATATAGGAAGTACAAATAGAAAGAGCTTGGAAAGACGATACCAAATACTCAGAACCACCAACAATTGAGTGACAGGGTTCTGGAAATAAGGCAACAGTGAGCAGCAGGAAATGCTGAAATTAGTTGTTGCGTCCAATTTCCCATTACTGGACATTGAGATAGAAAAATAGATGAAGTATGTGAAAATGGCAAATTCTTTTATTTACGATGTATGAATAGCCATGGGAAGTGAGTGGTAACATTTTCCTGTCTCATTTCAAGGAAATCCTCAGAAATGATGTATGGTCATATTATATATCTACGTTTAATGTCAATATAATACGAAATGTTGCGATAATGTTTGTTACATTTGAATATATTCTATGTTATATATGGCATCTAATTTTCATGTCTGAAAATATTATGCTCCTCTGATCCTAATGGTAATGATAATGGCTTAGAATGAATCATAAGTCGCTATTATTATCTTATGTTTAGAATGTTATTGACGTAACCATGACCATGGTGATATTGACACTTTTTTAATGGGTTTCATCTTCCATGGTCTGGTCATGGTTTCAAGCAGTCATTTATGGTTCATAGTTGAACTTTCACAGGGGTTAGTAATCTGAGTAATGCATATAACTTTATTTTAGCATTGTCAAGGTTCATGAGTAAAGATTAAATTTTGTGCAAGTGATACAAAACTGTGAGCATCATATTGCTATATTGCCGGCCCTATAGATTGGAACGTCGGGGAAGAATATTTCAAATTCTGATATTACCTTCCTTTGATTGCACATAAGTACACCATTGGTGACATTATTACAACCAGACATTAATGTGTAAGGGTGTCAATAATATCAAGAGCTGGGAGCCAGTAATATTACCCTGTAACTTAAGCATCATCACCCTGCTACTTTTCTTACATGAATGATCATAATTAAATGAAATTCCCCTCCAAGACCCTGGCCAACATTAGGTGATTTTCCTGCTACTTCAAGAATTAGTGACACACCTGATGTGTCATTTTCGGCACAGCCGTACTAACATGGTTTTGCTATTTGCATATTCAGTGTTTTGTAAACCAATCAAATCTTACGTTATAACCACCAAGGCAATTTCATGCAATTTCTCTTCAATTTAGAAATATGTGTAACCTTGAAGCAGATTGGTTAACATTGTTTATAGTGTATTTCAAGATTTATCCAGTAAGTAGTGTTGTTATTCATCACCACGTGGAGTTGTCTGGTGTTGGAATTAAGAAGTCTTTCTTGGTTTTATGTACCAGTCGCGAACATTTATATTGTTTTAATCAGATTTATCGCTATGTAATAAGTTTATTAACATGGATGTGTGAGTTCACGACTTATGCAATAAGTAATGACAAACTATATTGAAACAGACTATACAGTGTCTATGACGAATCACACTATGGAGTTATTTTTATCCCGTCTCCTCTGTTTTATAACTCCCGAAAGACTGATATTGGCTATTTTTAGACAGGCGAATCAACATGCGTCCACAGCCATTCAGAGAGCCTCTTGCAACGACTCACTATCTTCCCAAAAGTGGGAGAGTAAACATGTGTAAATAAAGCTTATGCCAGTGTGCATTGAAAGGCACTGTGACGATGAAAATTGCTAGAAAAACTAAATAAATCTAACGTAAGTGACAATCATTTTGTTGAAATGCCAAAATTATACCGATGCCTGTATATATATTTTTTTTTTCTGTGTAGTGATTTATATTCCGCTACATATATTTTAAAATGTGTCATCTCATTACTCAGCATCTCGGTACTCAAATTTGACACAGTTTATTTGTAATACCTATCGGTGCAATCCTCAGTGAAAGAACAAAACACTGCCTTCTGTAAATGCTAAAACCGATTAGCTAGATAGTCAAAATTTCCCTCGACATAAAGGTATTACATTGCATACACATTTGATTGGTTATAGCACTGGAAAAAACTAGCTATTATAAACTCAGTAGTCACGTGATCTTGCTGACCAATGAAATTTAGTATCAGGAACGAACGGTGATTTCGTAAGGTCAACTATCAAAATATACTGGGTAATACAGCAGCTTGCGAATGTAACGGTAGTGGAATCAAAGCGCTGTGTGGGAGCGTACTATGCAGTGATATCGGGGTTTCTGTAGTATAGCGTAATTGAATGACCAGCAGTCATAACATTAAGCAAATTTGTTTGTGTTGTACAACAAATTTTAACCTTCAGATTGCAACAAATTTGCAAACTTCAAGTTGCGCCGACCATCTTTTTTAAAGATATTTCTTGTTTCACCTGCTACTGTAACCTGACTGGTACTCAGCTTTATTACTAAGGACTTGGGGATCAGTCTGTTAATTCAAGAAATAGGGGAGTATATAATTATGTGGTTGAATCATCTGTGTGGAATTTTAGGTGTACACTTTCACGGACTAAACTTCTTGTTTTCAGTGTCTATTTGTATATCTCTCTTATGTAATAATCACACTTATGAGGATGAATTTCATTATTTTCTCATTATACCAATCAGTGTAATACTTAACAAACCTGTCTAGGTACTTAATAACGCTGCTAATGTAGGTGTTTCAATAATTTAATTGGGCAGTGAAATCAGCGTTAAGGACTCATTGCCAAGATATCTGAACATGTATAATTGATAATAGGTCAGATTCAAGGAACTGCCAGTACTTGAAAGGTGTTTGTTCTATCAACATAAAACAATGTTTTATTTTGATTATTAGAGGATGTTATATGAATTTCACATGTGGCCCTTCAGGTGTTATAAAGAGTTATTAACAAGGTGTATGGGTTATAGTATTATTACTTCAATCAACAGATGTCTGCGTCTTATGTATTCAATAACTATAGAACTTGTTTGCTTTGATGTGATGGTGTTTTCTTGTTCCCTAGAATGTAACTAACAAGTGTAGGAAAAGATCTAAGATTGTTAATTGTTTTCATTACTGATCTAGTACAATAGTGCTTTACATATACTGAATTGGCAGGTGTATGAATTTGGTAAATGAAAACATTCCAAACATTTAAGTTATACATTAGTTTAGGTTGGGTTGTAGAAGACATTTTAATACACCTGTACTCTTGAGACTTAAAAATTACATCAACAATTGATGTCATAAAGATTTTGTTATTGTGATGGGATACGCTTTGTTTAAACTGATTTTCAACAGGTCAAAAACAGAAAGTCTATTCAATTACTTATTATATAAACATAATAAAATAACATAGTGCTCAGTTTGCTTTTAAATACATTGCAATGTAGTTTGCTACAAAAGCAAGAATGATTTGGAAGTTTTTTACCCTTAGCCTGAATGATATCTAATTAATAGCTATAATGATAATTGAATATGTAGAACATTCAATGGACTTTATTAAACTGTCTTAATTCACAGGGTATTTGCCCTGTATATGATGCAAACTTATTGTTGCCGGATCAAGATAATGTGAAATATGTACATATGAATTAACCGGATACCAGGTACTGAACTTCTATTGGGATATCTTCACAGGGTCTTTGCCCTGTATATGATGCAAACTTATTGACACATGATCAAGATGGCTTGAAATGTATATACGTCTTAAAAACTGAGGTCTATAACCTCCATAAATTGTCTACACCAACATTGAAAATGCTATTCACTCTCAACAACATGTTGATTGCAAACATTACAAATCAATTTAATGACTGCCATGAGGCATTATCTATGACCAACAGTTGTACAACAAGGTATTAATGTTACATAGTGCTCCTTTGATGATTTTTTGGACGTAGTGACTGCATCTGTATAATAAAGATATACACTGAATGCACTTTGTAGTAGAAAATTAACTTGTAATTGTGACATTTTTAATGGGAAAATTATTGTTATTGCATGCATTAAGAGAATAAAACGGAGATGTGACTTGGATGCAAACTGTGGAACTGAATAATGAGACAGGAAACAGGCTTAGTAATGATAGCTTTATGTATCTCTGTGATTGAATGTCTGCATATTTCACCTTGAGTGAAAAGAAATAAACAATTTAAGGGAAAATGTTTACAAATTGTTGCCAAATATATTATCTCTCTAATGACTTTATCGAAATCCACCTGTTAATGGAATTTTCTCTATTTATGCAGTATGTCAGTGATGCATACTTTGCATGATTTCAGAATTGTTTGATTATATTCTTCTACTATTATCAGTGTCAGTTATTGATGTAATGTGCACAGTTTGTTTTCTGGTTGTCAGCAAAGCATTATCCTTCATGCTGTTACGGGTATATTCAGGCTGGCAGTGACATATTGTTTTAGTATATCACCTAAACCCCTTCAGCCTTGTATTGGTTTTGATAATCAGCTGTACAATTCCTTATTGCCCAATCCCTGTGAAGCAGACGACTGTTGGCTGAAGTAAGCCATTCCAAACCATGGTCTTAACATTTACAACAATTGGCACCATGACCAAGCAACCATTGTTTTCCATCATGACAATAATGAACCATGGATGACCATAGTCAACACAACCAAGGTCAAGGTCACACTACACTACACTTCAGATTTCATGGTTGACCATGATTGTGTTATCTGGTTGACCATAGCCAGATCATGCTCGAACATTTCTAACCATGGTTAAATCTTGCTTAGAAATTGTTGAGTCTGGTTTGACTATGCATTGTCAACCCTTACACCTTCTCAGTTCCTAGTGCTTTGTGTGCTTTAATATTTCCCACTGGGATCTGTGTGCGCGGATGCATTGTCTTGCGAATGTGGCGTTCCCTGTACCATCATAAAATATCCTTCCTTTTTTGCAATGATAAAACTGTTCAAATCTATATTTCTTAGCAGAGGTATTTCTTTAAAGGTAGATAGTGTTATTTTTTGTCGAACTATGCTAAATAATAATTTTTAGAAAAATGCATTTTATGCCTTCACAAAGTCAGGCTCTATAACACTGCATTATAACTTCTTTAAAGTTTCCTTGAAACGAAGAACAAGAGTCTGATACAGGACTGGTATTTCTTATGCTAGCACTAACAAGGTTTGTAGGTAATCACTGACAAGGATTGAAAATACCTGTATTGGACTTGTGTATTTGTGGTTTTAGGAAAGATGTAAGAAAAGTGACAATGAGGTATTGTAGAGCACATCAGTGAGAAGGCAATATTACCACCAATTACCACTAAGCATGTTTTTACAAAAATTAAGACTGTCTAGCTTTAAGTGTGTACTTATGATAATGTGGATTGCATTCTTCTGACATTAGATTTCAAATGACTTGCAAATAATCATTAAAGTCAAGCTCTGACTTATATACCTGCCTCTTGAGTGCTAACGTTTCGGTGCTATCTCAAATTTACTACCTTTTCCTTTGTACCTGACTGACATAATTATCTGGTGTCAAATCTAGGAGGAGAAAATATGTGACTTATGCCGAGTTTCTGTTCATGAGGATGAGGTAATCCCAATTAATACTGCATAACTAAATCAACCTGTCTCAGGCCTTCCAAACACTGCTGATATAATTAGTTCAATATCATTTACATCTTCATCTAAGCCATATTACTTTAAAATGTGATTTTTTTCTTCCATTCTGAACATTATTAGATTAAATGCCACTAAACATGTGTAATTAATTGCAGGAATTTTGTGCAGATATCTAAACAAGTGATATGAACTAATAATTATGCTTCATGTCTGGTTGGCACATGATGAGTCTGGTGTGATTAGGATGATAATAAGCCCAGGTATTTCTCAACAGTGAAGACCTGCATCATAATTTTAAAAGAATTTATTTGATTTTCTTGCAGCGTTATCATTATCTGATAAATACGTGAATAGAAAACTGTAATATTTTATGACATGCTGAAAACCAGAATCCATGAAAATATTTAACTGGTAACATATCAGACACAACCGATCTTTTATTCTTGTTGTTGGAAATATATCTCATACAATATTTTTTAGTACAAAAATGTGAAAGGCGAACTTAATAAATGCATGCAGCTGTTTCATATCCCTAGGGAAATGAAGTGTTACTTTCACGGGCAATTCATGAATTGTTCATACCTGGTTTGTGAATCTTATTCATGACAGGCATGGTATTTGTTCCTGGTAAATTAGCGGATTTGACACTCACAAGGGCTGTTGTTATGGCAATTTAAGCCATCTTAGAGACTAAAAAGCCAGGAGCTTCAGCCCCCCCCCCACCTGGCTGATTTAGAAATATTGCATTCTCATTCCTGTCATGAATATTTTGTGAAGAAAAATTAGCAGAATTGGTCATTTTAGTAACTGATAGTCAGCTCATGACCATGGTATATCAGTTCATAAAAAAATAATAAATTTGATCATTAACAACACCAAGAATTTGTACAATCATGAATTGGTCAAGAACTGTTTCCCTCACATTGTTACATAGTTATTCAGAGCAAGTATTCTTCTTATTGATGACCTTAGGTATATTTATGCACTGGTAAAGTGCTGCAATACCAAGTATTCTTCTTATTGATGACCTTAGGTATATTTATGCACTGCTAAAGTGCTGCAATACCAAGTATTCTTCTTATTGTTGACCTTAGGTATATTTATGAACTGCTAAAGTGCTGCAATACCAAGTATTCTTCTTATTGTTGACTTTAGGTATATTTATGCACTGCTAAAGTGCTGCAATACCAAGTATTCTTCTTATTGATGACCTTAGGTATATTTATGAACTGCTAAAGTGCTGCAATACCAAGTATTCTTCTTATTGATGACCTTAGGTATATTTATGCACTGCTAAAGTGCTGCAATACCAAGTATTCTTCTTATTGTTGACCTTAGGTATATTTATGAACTGCTAAAGTGCTGCAATACCAAGTATTCTTCTTATTGATGACCTTAGGTATATTTATGCACTCCTAAAGTGCTGCAATGCCAAGTATTCTTCTTATTGATGACCTTAGGTATATTTATGCACTGCTAAAGTGCTGCAATACACTGCAACTCCGTTATACCGCGATCGGTGGGGTCCAAGGACTCGCGATCGCGTTATATCCGACTGCGGTATAGAGACAGAATACCAACTTACCCCACCCACTCAATATAGCATTGTGCGTACTATGTTTTCGTATATTTCGTATTTGTTTTAACAAATAGGTAGAGGATAATATATAAAATGTATTTATGTGTCATTATTTGAAACTATTTCAAAACAAAACTCATTAATTATTTAAAACAAAGCTCAAATATGATCATTTCTCTTTCGGAACCGCGATATTTTGGCGGTGTTAGTATTATTTGTTACCCGTGAAAAATACCCCCTGTGACACTCTCGCAAAATAAATGTGAACATTGCAGATTTAGAGTGAGAATTAATTCAATAATTATATCTAATGGTATTTTCGTACCTATTGATATTTATCCGTTATTCACCAGAACAAAAGAATAATCCATCGCGTATAAATGTTGATTCGACCAACACTCACGCGTGAAAAATGCGATGGCCTACAGTTTTTGCACCACGCCTGGTCGTATCTATATTACATACGTCTAATAAAGCATTTCACGTCAATCAAAATGTGCTTTTGACCAAATCAACACCCACGACGGTCGTCCTCTGAAACTAGAAGACGACGCGGCGCCTTTGAAGTCTGCGAGTAGAACATTTTCCACGTGCGTCGCATCAAACATTGGGCCGACTACTTGATCTAACAAGTCAAGACGCGGCGCCTTTGTAGTCTGCGAGAACATTGTTTTTGACTAGCAGCACTTCAAACATTCCGTGCCGATCGAGTTGTCCGCTTTTGCATTGACTTAACTATTTTTTGTGACAGATCGAGAAATAGTCGACCGACAATTAAGTAGGTATGTGTGAACAACAAGTGCTGTATTAATCGTAATTAGCGCATACGGATACCATTTAGTTTATTGAGGATTAACACTGCTTTGTTCCATGATTGACATCCCCTACTGTCATTCATTCAGTTAAAAGAAATCTCGCCGGTTTGCGATCATCTAATTGGTCAAGGTAAGGAGAATAATTGAACGTGGGCGTGTTAGACTCAACATCAGCTACTCCCGTGACGTCATCGATTCAGCACAATCCAAGGTCAAATTAGGTTGATGTTTATGAAATGTGTTAAACATTAGAAGGTGACATTTGTGTAAATATTTATGGTTATCATAATTGGACATATATCTTTTATGGTGCGTATATTCAGTTTAAGTAATCTTGTTGATTCGCGATCGCTTAGTAAAATAAAAAATAAAACAGCACGTGATTTCGCGAAAGAGCAGACAGCAAATCGCGAAAAAATACGATTTTGATCAATTTTTTCTTCTTTTTGACAAATATTAGGATTTTTCATGAAAATAATCGGGAGCCACGACGACATCGCGTTATAATGGATATCGCGTTATATCCGACCGCGGTGTAACGGAGTTGCAGTGTACCAAGAATTCTTCTTATTGATGACCTTAGGTATATTTATGCACTCCTAAAGTGCTGCAATGCCAAGTATTCTTCTTATTGATGACCTTAGGTATATTTATGCACTCCTAAAGTGCTGCAATACCAAGTAGTCTTCTTATTGATGACCTTAGGTATATTTATGCACTGCTAAAGTGCTGCAATACCAAGTATTCTTCTTATTGATGACCTTAGGTATATTTATGCACTGCTAAAGTGCTGCAATACCAAGTATTCTTCTTATTGATGACCTTAGGTATATTTATGCACTGCTAAAGTGCTGCAATACCAAGTATTCTTCTTATTGATGACCTTAGGTATATTTATGCACTGCTAAAGTGCTGCAATACCAAGTATTCTTCTTATTGATGACCTTAGGTATATTTATGCACTGCTAAAGTGCTGCAATACCAAGTATTCTTCTTATTGATGACCTTAGGTATATTTATGCTCTGCTAAAGTGCTGCAATACCAAGTATTCTTCTTATTGATGACCTTAGGTATATTTATGCACTGCTAAAGTGCTGCAATACCAAGTATTCTTCTTATTGTTGACCTTAGGTATATTTATGCACTGCTAAAGTGCTGCAATACCAAGTATTATTCTTATTGTTGACTTTAGGTATATTTATGCACTCCTAAAGTGCTGCAATGCCAAGTATTCTTCTTATTGATGACCTTAGGTATATTTATGCACTGCTAAAGTGCTGCAATACCAAGAATTCTTCTTATTGATGACCTTAGGTATATTTATGCACTCCTAAAGTGCTGCAATGCCAAGTATTCTTCTTATTGATGACCTTAGGTATATTTATGCACTCCTAAAGTGCTGCAATACCAAGTAGTCTTCTTATTGATGACCTTAGGTATATTTATGCACTCCTAAAGTGCTGCAATACCAAGTATTCTTCTTATTGATGACCTTAGGTATATTTATGCACTGCTAAAGTGCTGCAATACCAAGTATTCTTCTTATTGATGACCTTAGGTATATTTATGCACTGCTAAAGTGCTGCAATACCAAGTATTCTTCTTATTGATGACCTTAGGTATATTTATGCACTGCTAAAGTGCTGCAATACCAAGTATTCTTCTTATTGATGACCTTAGGTATATTTATGCACTGCTAAAGTGCTGCAATACCAAGTATTCTTCTTATTGATGACCTTAGGTATATTTATGCACTGCTAAAGTGCTGCAATACCAAGTATTCTTCTTATTGATGACCTTAGGTATATTTATGTCTGCTAAAGTGCTGCAATACCAAGTTTTCTTCTTATTGTTGACTTTAGGTATATTTATGCACTCCTAAAGTGCTGCAATACCAAGTATTCTTCTTATTGTTGACTTTATGTATATTTATGCTCTGCTAAAGTGCTGCAATACCAAGTATTCTTCTTATTGTTGACTTTAGGTATATTTATGCTCCTAAAGTGCTGCAATGCCAAGTATTCTTCTTATTGATGACCTTAGGTATATTTATGCACTCCTAAAGTGCTGCAATACCAAGTATTCTTCTTATTGATGACCTTAGGTATATTTATGCACTCCTAAAGTGCTGCAATACCAAGTATTCTTCTTATTGATGACCTTAGGTATATTTATGCACTCCTAAAGTGCTGCAATACCAAGTATTCTTCTTATTGATGACCTTAGGTATATTTATGCACTCCTAAAGTGCTGCAATACCAAGTATTCTTCTTATTGATGACCTTAGGTATATTTATGCACTCCTAAAGTGCTGCAATACCAAGTATTCTTCTTATTGATGACCTTAGGTATATTTATGCACTCCTAAAGTGCTGCAATACCAAGTATTCTTCTTATTGATGACCTTAGGTATATTTATGCACTCCTAAAGTGCTGCAATACCAAGTATTCTTCTTATTGATGACCTTAGGTATATTTATGCACTCCTAAAGTGCTGCAATACCAAGTATTCTTCTTATTGATGACCTTAGGTATATTTATGCACTCCTAAAGTGCTGCAATACCAAGTATTCTTCTTATTGATGACCTTAGGTATATTTATGCACTCCTAAAGTGCTGCAATACCAAGTATTCTTCTTATTGATGACCTTAGGTATATTTATGCACTCCTAAAGTGCTGCAATACCAAGTATTCTTCTTATTGATGACCTTAGGTATATTTATGCACTCCTAAAGTGCTGCAATACCAAGTATTCTTCTTATTGATGACCTTAGGTATATTTATGCACTCCTAAAGTGCTGCAATACCAAGTATTCTTCTTATTGATGACCTTAGGTATATTTATGCACTCCTAAAGTGCTGCAATACCAAGTATTCTTCTTATTGATGACCTTAGGTATATTTATGCACTCCTAAAGTGCTGCAATACCAAGTATTCTTCTTATTGATGACCTTAGGTATATTTATGCACTCCTAAAGTGCTGCAATACCAAGTATTCTTCTTATTGATGACCTTAGGTATATTTATGCACTCCTAAAGTGCTGCAATACCAAGTATTCTTCTTATTGATGACCTTAGGTATATTTATGCACTCCTAAAGTGCTGCAATACCAAGTATTCTTCTTATTGATGACCTTAGGTATATTTATGCACTCCTAAAGTGCTGCAATACCAAGTATTCTTCTTATTGATGACCTTAGGTATATTTATGCACTGCTAAAGTGCTGCAATGCCAAGTATTCTTCTTATTGATGACCTTAGGTATATTTATGCACTCCTAAAGTGCTGCAATGCCAAGTATTCTTCTTATTGATGACCTTAGGTATATTTATGCTCTGCTAAAGTGCTGCAATACCAAGTATTCTTCTTATTGTTGACTTTAGGTATATTTATGCACTCCTAAAGTGCTGCAATACCAAGTATTCTTCTTATTGTTGACTTTAGGTATATTTATGCACTGCTAAAGTGCTGCAATACCAAGTATTCTTCTTATTGTTGACTTTAGGTATATTTATGCACTCCTAAAGTGCTGCAATACCAAGTATTCTTCTTATTGATGACCTTAGGTATATTTATGCACTCCTAAAGTGCTGCAATACCAAGTATTCTTCTTATTGATGACCTTAGGTATATTTATGCACTCCTAAAGTGCTGCAATACCAAGTATTCTTCTTATTGTTGACCTTAGGTATATTTATGCACTGCTAAAGTGCTGCAATACCAAGTATTCTTCTTATTGATGACCTTAGGTATATTTATGCTCTGTTAAAGTGCTGCAATACCAAGTATTCTTCTTATTGATGACCTTAGGTATATTTATGCACTGCTAAAGTGCTGCAATACCAAGTATTCTTCTTATTGATGACCTTAGGTATATTTATGCTCTGCTAAAGTGCTGCAATACCAAGTATTCTTCTTATTGATGACCTTAGGTATATTTATGCACTCCTAAAGTGCTGCAATACCAAGTATTCTTCTTATTGATGACCTTAGGTATATTTATGCACTGCTAAAGTGCTGCAATACCAAGTATTCTTCTTATTGATGACCTTAGGTATATTTATGCACTCCTAAAGTGCTGCAATACCAAGTTTTCTTCTTATTGATGACCTTAGGTATATTTATGCACTGCTAAAGTGCTGCAATACCAAGTATTCTTCTTATTGATGACCTTAGGTATATTTATGCACTGTTAAAGTGCTGCAATACCAAGTATTCTTCTTATTGATGACCTTAGGTATATTTATGCACTGCTAAAGTGCTGCAATACCAAGTATTCTTTTTGATGACCTTAGGTATATTTATGCTCTGTTAAAGTGCTGCAATACCAAGTATTCTTCTTATTGATGACCTTAGGTATATTTATGCACTGCTAAAGTGCTGCAATACCAAGTATTCTTCTTATTGATGACCTTAGGTATATTTATGCTCTGCTAAAGTGCTGCAATACCAAGTATTCTTCTTATTGTTGACCTTAGGTATATTTATGCTTTGCTAAAGTGCTGCAATGCCAAGTATTCTTCTTATTGTTGACTTTAGGTATATTTATGCTCCTAAAGTGCTGCAATACCAAGTATTCTTCTTATTGATGACCTTAGGTATATTTATGCACTGCTAAAGTGCTGCAATACCAAGTATTCTTCTTATTGATGACCTTAGGTATATTTATGCTCTGCTAAAGTGCTGCAATGTCAAGTATTCTTCTTATTGTTGACCTTAGGTATATTTATGCTCCTAAAGTGCTGCAATACCAAGTATTCTTCTTATTGATGACCTTAGGTATATTTATGCACTGCTAAAGTGCTGCAATACCAAGTATTCTTCTTATTGATGACCTTAGGTATATTTATGCTCCTAAAGTGCTGCAATACCAAGTATTCTTCTTATTGATGACCTTAGGTATATTTATGCACTGCTAAAGTGCTGCAATACCAAGTATTCTTCTTATTGATGACCTTAGGTATATTTATGCACTGCTAAAGTGCTGCAATACCAAGTATTCTTCTTATTGATGACCTTAGGTATATTTATGCACTGCTAAAGTGCTGCAATACCAAGTATTCTTCTTATTGATGACCTTAGGTATATTTATGTCTGCTAAAGTGCTGCAATACCAAGTTTTCTTCTTATTGTTGACTTTAGGTATATTTATGCACTCCTAAAGTGCTGCAATACCAAGTATTCTTCTTATTGTTGACTTTATGTATATTTATGCTCTGCTAAAGTGCTGCAATACCAAGTATTCTTCTTATTGTTGACTTTAGGTATATTTATGCTCCTAAAGTGCTGCAATGCCAAGTATTCTTCTTATTGATGACCTTAGGTATATTTATGCACTCCTAAAGTGCTGCAATACCAAGTATTCTTCTTATTGATGACCTTAGGTATATTTATGCACTCCTAAAGTGCTGCAATACCAAGTATTCTTCTTATTGATGACCTTAGGTATATTTATGCACTCCTAAAGTGCTGCAATACCAAGTATTCTTCTTATTGATGACCTTAGGTATATTTATGCACTCCTAAAGTGCTGCAATACCAAGTATTCTTCTTATTGATGACCTTAGGTATATTTATGCACTCCTAAAGTGCTGCAATACCAAGTATTCTTCTTATTGATGACCTTAGGTATATTTATGCACTCCTAAAGTGCTGCAATACCAAGTATTCTTCTTATTGATGACCTTAGGTATATTTATGCACTCCTAAAGTGCTGCAATACCAAGTATTCTTCTTATTGATGACCTTAGGTATATTTATGCACTCCTAAAGTGCTGCAATACCAAGTATTCTTCTTATTGATGACCTTAGGTATATTTATGCACTCCTAAAGTGCTGCAATACCAAGTATTCTTCTTATTGATGACCTTAGGTATATTTATGCACTCCTAAAGTGCTGCAATACCAAGTATTCTTCTTATTGATGACCTTAGGTATATTTATGCACTCCTAAAGTGCTGCAATACCAAGTATTCTTCTTATTGATGACCATAGGTATATTTATGCACTCCTAAAGTGCTGCAATACCAAGTATTCTTCTTATTGATGACCTTAGGTATATTTATGCACTCCTAAAGTGCTGCAATACCAAGTATTCTTCTTATTGATGACCTTAGGTATATTTATGCACTGCTAAAGTGCTGCAATGCCAAGTATTCTTCTTATTGATGACCTTAGGTATATTTATGCACTCCTAAAGTGCTGCAATGCCAAGTATTCTTCTTATTGATGACCTTAGGTATATTTATGCTCTGCTAAAGTGCTGCAATACCAAGTATTCTTCTTATTGTTGA
Source organism: Mactromeris polynyma (assembly GCA_032209605.1). Taxonomy (NCBI): domain Eukaryota; kingdom Metazoa; phylum Mollusca; class Bivalvia; order Venerida; family Mactridae; genus Mactromeris; species Mactromeris polynyma. Next base: position 13,689,411 of record JASFXZ010000014.1, on the reverse strand, counting down.
CTTTAGGTATATTTATGCACTCCTAAAGTGCTGCAATACCAAGTATTCTTTTTGATGACCTTAGGTATATTTATGCTCTGTTAAAGTGCTGCAATACCAAGTATTCTTCTTATTGATGACCTTAGGTATATTTATGCACTGCTAAAGTGCTGCAATACCAAGTATTCTTCTTATTGATGACCTTAGGTATATTTATGCTCTGCTAAAGTGCTGCAATACCAAGTATTCTTCTTATTGTTGACCTTAGGTATATTTATGCTTTGCTAAAGTGCTGCAATGCCAAGTATTCTTCTTATTGTTGACTTTAGGTATATTTATGCTCCTAAAGTGCTGCAATACCAAGTATTCTTCTTATTGATGACCTTAGGTATATTTATGCACTGCTAAAGTGCTGCAATACCAAGTATTCTT
>JASFXZ010000014.1:13620757-13688800 GCA_032209605.1 Mactromeris polynyma | reverse complement strand
ATTGATGACCTTAGGTATATTTATGCACTGCTAAAGTGCTGCAATACCAAGTATTCTTCTTATTGATGACCTTAGGTATATTTATGCTCCTAAAGTGCCTGCAATACCAAGTTATTCTTCTTATTGATGACCTTAGGTATATTTATGCACTGCTAAAGTGCTGCAATACCAAGTATTCTTCTTATTGATGACCTAGGTATATTATGCACTGCTAAAGTGCTGGCAATACAAGTATTCTCTTATTGATGACCTTAGGTATATTTATGCACTGCTAAAGTGCTGCAATACCAAGTATTCTTCTTATTGATGACCTTAGGCTATATTTATGCACTGCTAAAGTGCTGCAATACCAAGTATTCTTCTTATTGATGACCTTAGGTATATTTATGTCTGCTAAAGTGCTGCAATACCAAGTTTTCTTCTTATTGTTGACTTTAGGTATATTTATGCACTCCTAAAGTGCTGCAATACCAAGTATTCTTCTTATTGATGACCTTAGGTATATTTATGTCTGCTAAAGTGCTGCAATACCAAGTTTTCTTCTTATTGTTGACTTTAGGTATATTTATGCACTGCTAAAGTGCTGCAATACCAAGTATTCTTCTTATTGTTGACTTTATGTATATTTATGCTCTGCTAAAGTGCTGCAATACCAAGAATTCTTCTTATTGTTGACTTTAGGTATATTTATGCTCCTAAAGTGCTGCAATGCCAAGTATTCTTCTTATTGATGACCTTAGGTATATTTATGCACTCCTAAAGTGCTGCAATACCAAGTATTCTTCTTATTGATGACCTTAGGTATATTTATGCACTCCTAAAGTGCTGCAATACCAAGTATTCTTCTTATTGATGACCTTAGGTATATTTATGCACTCTAAAGTGCTGCAATACCAAGTATTCTTCTTATTGATGACCTTAGGTATATTTATGCACTCCTAAAGTGCTGCAATACCAAGTATTCTTCTTATTGATGACCTTAGGTATATTTATGCACTCCTAAAGTGCTGCAATACCAAGTATTCTTCTTATTGATGACCTTAGGTATATTTATGCACTCCTAAAGTGCTGCAATACCAAGTATTCTTCTTATTGATGACCTTAGGTATATTTATGCACTCCTAAAGTGCTGCAATACCAAGTATTCTTCTTATTGATGACCTTAGGTATATTTATGCACTCCTAAGTGCTGCAATACCAAGTATTCTTCTTATTGATGACCTTAGGTATATTTATGCACTCCTAAAGTGCTGCAATACCAAGTATTCTTCTTATTGATGACCTTAGGTATATTTATGCACTCCTAAAGTGCTGCAATACCAAGTATTCTTCTTATTGATGACCTTAGGTATATTTATGCACTCCTAAAGTGCTGCAATACCAAGTATTCTTCTTATTGATGACCTTAGGTATATTTATGCACTCCTAAAGTGCTGCAATACCAAGTATTCTTCTTATTGATGACCTTAGGTATATTTATGCACTGCTAAAGTGCTGCAATGCCAAGTATTCTTCTTATGATGACCTTAGGTATATTTATGCACTCCTAAAGTGCTGCAATGCCAAGTATTCTTCTTATTGATGACCTTAGGTATATTTATGCTCTGCTAAAGTGCTGCAATACCAAGTATTCTTCTTATTGATGACTTAGGTATATTTATGCACTCCTAAAGTGCTGCAATACCAAGTATTCTTCTTATTGTTGACTTTAGGTATATTTATGCACTGCTAAAGTGCTGCAATACCAAGTATTCTTCTTATTGTTGACTTAGGTATATTTATGCACTCCTAAAGTGCTGCAATACCAAGTATTCTTCTTATTGATGACCTTAGGTATATTTATGCACTCCTAAGTGCTGCAATACCAAGTATTCTTCTTATTGATGACCTTAGGTATATTTATGCACTCCTAAAGTGCTGCAATACCAAGTATTCTTCTTATTGTTGACCTTAGGTATATTTATGCACTGCTAAAGTGCTGCAATACCAAGTATTCTTCTTATTGATGACCTTAGGTATATTTATGCTCTGTTAAAGTGCTGCAATACCAAGTATTCTTCTTATTGATGACCTTAGGTATATTTATGCACTGCTAAAGTGCTGCAATACCAAGTATTCTTCTTATTGATGACCTTAGGTATATTTATGCTCTGCTAAAGTGCTGCAATACCAAGTATTCTTCTTATTGATGACCTTAGGTATATTTTGCACTCCTAAGTGCTGCAATACCAAGTATTCTTCTTATTGATGACCTTAGGTATATTTATGCACTGCTGAAGTGCTGCAATACCAAGTATTCTTCTTATTGATGACCTTAGGTATATTTATGCACTGCTAAAGTGCTGCAATACCAAGTATTCTTCTTATTGATGACCTTAGGTATATTTATGCACTGTTAAAGTGCTGCAATACCAAGTATTCTTCTTATTGATGACCTTAGGTATATTTATGCACTGCTAAAGTGCTGCAATACCAAGTATTCTTCTTATTGATGACCTTAGGTATATTTATGCACTGTTAAAGTGCTGCAATACCAAGTATTCTTCTTATTGATGACCTTAGGTATATTTATGCACTGCTAAAGTGCTGCAATACCAAGTATTCTTTTTGATGACCTTAGGTATATTTATGCTCTGTTAAAGTGCTGCAATACCAAGTATTCTTCTTATGATGACCTTAGGTATATTATGCACTGCTAAAGTGCTGCAATACCAAGTATTCTTCTTATTGATGACCTTAGGTATATTTATGCTCTGCTAAAGTGCTGCAATACCAAGTATTCTTCTTATTGTTGACCTTAGGTATATTTATGCTTTGCTAAAGTGCTGCAATGCCAAGTATTCTTCTTATTGTTGACTTTAGGTATATTTATGCTCCTAAAGTGCTGCAATACCAAGTATTCTCTTATTGATGACCTTAGGTATATTTATGCACTGCTAAAGTGCTGCAATACCAAGTATTCTTCTTATTGATGACCTTAGGTATATTTATGCTCTGCTAAAGTGCTGCAATGTCAAGTATTCTTCTTATTGTTGACCTTAGGTATATTTATGCTCCTAAAGTGCTGCAATACCAAGTATTCTTCTTATTGATGACCTTAGGTATATTTATGCACTGCTAAAGTGCTGCAATACCAAGTATTCTTCTTATTGATGACCTTAGGTATATTTATGCTCCTAAAGTGCTGCAATACCAAGTATTCTTCTTATTGATGACCTTAGGTATATTTATGCACTGCTAAAGTGCTGCAATACCAAGTATTCTTCTTATTGATGACCTTAGGTATATTTATGCACTGCTAAAGTGCTGCAATACCAAGTATTCTTCTTATTGATGACCTTAGGTATATTTATGCACTGCTAAAGTGCTGCAATACCAAGTATTCTTCTTATTGATGACCTTAGGTATATTTATGCACTGCTAAAGTGCTGCAATACCAAGTATTCTTCTTATTGATGACCTTAGGTATATTTATGTCTGCTAAAGTGCTGCAATACCAAGTTTTCTTCTTATTGTTGACTTTAGGTATATTTATGCACTCCTAAAGTGCTGCAATACCAAGTATTCTTCTTATTGTTGACTTTATGTATATTTATGCTCTGCTAAAGTGCTGCAATACCAAGTATTCTTCTTATTGTTGACCTTAGGTATATTTATGCTCTGTTAAAGTGCTGCAATACCAAGTATTCTTCTTATTGATGACCTTAGGTATATTTATGCACTGCTAAAGTGCTGCAATACCAAGTATTCTTCTTATTGATGACCTTAGGTATATTTATGCTCTGCTAAAGTGCTGCAATACCAAGTATTCTTCTTATTGATGACCTTAGGTATATTTATGCACTCCTAAAGTGCTGCAATACCAAGTATTCTTCTTATTGATGACCTTAGGTATATTTATGCACTGCTAAAGTGCTGCAATACCAAGTATTCTTCTTATTGATGACCTTAGGTATATTTATGCACTGCTAAAGTGCTGCAATACCAAGTATTCTTCTTATTGATGACCTTAGGTATATTTATGCACTGTTAAAGTGCTGCAATACCAAGTATTCTTCTTATTGATGACCTTAGGTATATTTATGCACTGCTAAAGTGCTGCAATACCAAGTATTCTTCTTATTGATGACCTTAGGTATATTTATGCACTGCTAAAGTGCTGCAATACCAAGTATTCTTCTTATTGATGACCTTAGGTATATTTATGCACTGCTAAAGTGCTGCAATACCAAGTATTCTTTTTGATGACCTTAGGTATATTTATGCTCTGTTAAAGTGCTGCAATACCAAGTATTCTTCTTATTGATGACCTTAGGTATATTTATGCACTGCTAAAGTGCTGCAATACCAAGTATTCTTCTTATTGATGACCTTAGGTATATTTATGCTCTGCTAAAGTGCTGCAATACCAAGTATTCTTCTTATTGTTGACCTTAGGTATATTTATGCTTTGCTAAAGTGCTGCAATGCCAAGTATTCTTCTTATTGTTGACTTTAGGTATATTTATGCTCCTAAAGTGCTGCAATACCAAGTATTCTTCTTATTGATGACCTTAGGTATATTTATGCACTGCTAAAGTGCTGCAATACCAAGTATTCTTCTTATTGATGACCTTAGGTATATTTATGCTCTGCTAAAGTGCTGCAATGTCAAGTATTCTTCTTATTGTTGACCTTAGGTATATTTATGCTCCTAAAGTGCTGCAATACCAAGTATTCTTCTTATTGATGACCTTAGGTATATTTATGCACTGCTAAAGTGCTGCAATACCAAGTATTCTTCTTATTGATGACCTTAGGTATATTTATGCTCCTAAAGTGCTGCAATACCAAGTATTCTTCTTATTGATGACCTTAGGTATATTTATGCACTGCTAAAGTGCTGCAATACCAAGTATTCTTCTTATTGATGACCTTAGGTATATTTATGCACTGCTAAAGTGCTGCAATACCAAGTATTCTTCTTATTGATGACCTTAGGTATATTTATGCACTGTTAAAGTGCTGCAATACCAAGTTTTCTTCTTATTGATGACCTTAGGTATATTTATGCACTGCTAAAGTGCTGCAATACCAAGTATTCTTCTTATTGATGACCTTAGGTATATTTATGCACTGTTAAAGTGCTGCAATACCAAGTATTCTTCTTATTGATGACCTTAGGTATATTTATGCACTGCTAAAGTGCTGCAATACCAAGTATTCTTATTGATGACCTTAGGTATATTTATGCTCTGTTAAAGTGCTGCAATACCAAGTATTCTTCTTATTGATGACCTTAGGTATATTTATGCACTGCTAAAGTGCTGCAATACCAAGTATTCTTCTTATTGATGACCTTAGGTATATTTATGCTCTGCTAAAGTGCTGCAATACCAAGTATTCTTCTTATTGTTGACCTTAGGTATATTTATGCTTTGCTAAAGTGCTGCAATGCCAAGTATTCTTCTTATTGTTGACTTTAGGTATATTTATGCTCCTAAAGTGCTGCAATACCAAGTATTCTTCTTATTGATGACCTTAGGTATATTTATGCACTGCTAAAGTGCTGCAATACCAAGTATTCTTCTTATTGATGACCTTAGGTATATTTATGCTCTGCTAAAATGCTGCAATGTCAAGTATTCTTCTTATTGTTGACCTTAGGTATATTTATGCTCCTAAAGTGCTGCAATACCAAGTATTCTTCTTATTGATGACCTTAGGTATATTTATGCACTGCTAAAGTGCTGCAATACCAAGTATTCTTCTTATTGATGACCTTAGGTATATTTATGCTCTGCTAAAGTGCTGCAATGTCAAGTATTCTTCTTATTGTTGACCTTAGGTATATTTATGCTCCTAAAGTGCTGCAATACCAAGTATTCTTCTTATTGATGACCTTAGGTATATTTATGCACTGCTAAAGTGCTGCAATACCAAGTATTCTTCTTATTGATGACCTTAGGTATATTTATGCTCCTAAAGTGCTGCAATACCAAGTATTCTTCTTATTGATGACCTTAGGTATATTTATGCACTGCTAAAGTGCTGCAATACCAAGTATTCTTCTTATTGATGACCTTAGGTATATTTATGCACTGCTAAAGTGCTGCAATACCAAGTATTCTTCTTATTGATGACCTTAGGTATATTTATGCACTGCTAAAGTGCTGCAATACCAAGTATTCTTCTTATTGATGACCTTAGGTATATTTATGCACTGCTAAAGTGCTGCAATACCAAGTATTCTTCTTATTGATGACCTTAGGTATATTTATGTCTGCTAAAGTGCTGCAATACCAAGTTTTCTTCTTATTGTTGACTTTAGGTATATTTATGCACTCCTAAAGTGCTGCAATACCAAGTATTCTTCTTATTGATGACCTTAGGTATATTTATGTCTGCTAAAGTGCTGCAATACCAAGTTTTCTTCTTATTGTTGACTTTAGGTATATTTATGCACTGCTAAAGTGCTGCAATACCAAGTATTCTTCTTATTGTTGACTTTATGTATATTTATGCTCTGCTAAAGTGCTGCAATACCAAGAATTCTTCTTATTGTTGACTTTAGGTATATTTATGCTCCTAAAGTGCTGCAATGCCAAGTATTCTTCTTATTGATGACCTTAGGTATATTTATGCACTCCTAAAGTGCTGCAATACCAAGTATTCTTCTTATTGATGACCTTAGGTATATTTATGCACTCCTAAAGTGCTGCAATACCAAGTATTCTTCTTATTGATGACCTTAGGTATATTTATGCACTCCTAAAGTGCTGCAATACCAAGTATTCTTCTTATTGATGACCTTAGGTATATTTATGCACTCCTAAAGTGCTGCAATACCAAGTATTCTTCTTATTGATGACCTTAGGTATATTTATGCACTCCTAAAGTGCTGCAATACCAAGTATTCTTCTTATTGATGACCTTAGGTATATTTATGCACTCCTAAAGTGCTGCAATACCAAGTATTCTTCTTATTGATGACCTTAGGTATATTTATGCACTCCTAAAGTGCTGCAATACCAAGTATTCTTCTTATTGATGACCTTAGGTATATTTATGCACTCCTAAAGTGCTGCAATACCAAGTATTCTTCTTATTGATGACCTTAGGTATATTTATGCACTCCTAAAGTGCTGCAATACCAAGTATTCTTCTTATTGATGACCTTAGGTATATTTATGCACTCCTAAAGTGCTGCAATACCAAGTATTCTTCTTATTGATGACCTTAGGTATATTTATGCACTCCTAAAGTGCTGCAATACCAAGTATTCTTCTTATTGATGACCTTAGGTATATTTATGCACTCCTAAAGTGCTGCAATACCAAGTATTCTTCTTATTGATGACCTTAGGTATATTTATGCACTGCTAAAGTGCTGCAATGCCAAGTATTCTTCTTATTGATGACCTTAGGTATATTTATGCACTCCTAAAGTGCTGCAATGCCAAGTATTCTTCTTATTGATGACCTTAGGTATATTTATGCTCTGCTAAAGTGCTGCAATACCAAGTATTCTTCTTATTGTTGACTTTAGGTATATTTATGCACTCCTAAAGTGCTGCAATACCAAGTATTCTTCTTATTGTTGACTTTAGGTATATTTATGCACTGCTAAAGTGCTGCAATACCAAGTATTCTTCTTATTGTTGACTTTAGGTATATTTATGCACTCCTAAAGTGCTGCAATACCAAGTATTCTTCTTATTGATGACCTTAGGTATATTTATGCACTCCTAAAGTGCTGCAATACCAAGTATTCTTCTTATTGATGACCTTAGGTATATTTATGCACTCCTAAAGTGCTGCAATACCAAGTATTCTTCTTATTGTTGACCTTAGGTATATTTATGCACTGCTAAAGTGCTGCAATACCAAGTATTCTTCTTATTGATGACCTTAGGTATATTTATGCTCTGTTAAAGTGCTGCAATACCAAGTATTCTTCTTATTGATGACCTTAGGTATATTTATGCACTGCTAAAGTGCTGCAATACCAAGTATTCTTCTTATTGATGACCTTAGGTATATTTATGCTCTGCTAAAGTGCTGCAATACCAAGTATTCTTCTTATTGATGACCTTAGGTATATTTATGCACTCCTAAAGTGCTGCAATACCAAGTATTCTTCTTATTGATGACCTTAGGTATATTTATGCACTGCTGAAGTGCTGCAATACCAAGTATTCTTCTTATTGATGACCTTAGGTATATTTATGCACTGCTAAAGTGCTGCAATACCAAGTATTCTTCTTATTGATGACCTTAGGTATATTTATGCACTGTTAAAGTGCTGCAATACCAAGTATTCTTCTTATTGATGACCTTAGGTATATTTATGCACTGCTAAAGTGCTGCAATACCAAGTATTCTTCTTATTGATGACCTTAGGTATATTTATGCACTGTTAAAGTGCTGCAATACCAAGTATTCTTCTTATTGATGACCTTAGGTATATTTATGCACTGCTAAAGTGCTGCAATACCAAGTATTCTTTTTGATGACCTTAGGTATATTTATGCTCTGTTAAAGTGCTGCAATACCAAGTATTCTTCTTATTGATGACCTTAGGTATATTTATGCACTGCTAAAGTGCTGCAATACCAAGTATTCTTCTTATTGATGACCTTAGGTATATTTATGCTCTGCTAAAGTGCTGCAATACCAAGTATTCTTCTTATTGTTGACCTTAGGTATATTTATGCTTTGCTAAAGTGCTGCAATGCCAAGTATTCTTCTTATTGTTGACTTTAGGTATATTTATGCTCCTAAAGTGCTGCAATACCAAGTATTCTTCTTATTGATGACCTTAGGTATATTTATGCACTGCTAAAGTGCTGCAATACCAAGTATTCTTCTTATTGATGACCTTAGGTATATTTATGCTCTGCTAAAGTGCTGCAATGTCAAGTATTCTTCTTATTGTTGACCTTAGGTATATTTATGCTCCTAAAGTGCTGCAATACCAAGTATTCTTCTTATTGATGACCTTAGGTATATTTATGCACTGCTAAAGTGCTGCAATACCAAGTATTCTTCTTATTGATGACCTTAGGTATATTTATGCTCCTAAAGTGCTGCAATACCAAGTATTCTTCTTATTGATGACCTTAGGTATATTTATGCACTGCTAAAGTGCTGCAATACCAAGTATTCTTCTTATTGATGACCTTAGGTATATTTATGCACTGCTAAAGTGCTGCAATACCAAGTATTCTTCTTATTGATGACCTTAGGTATATTTATGCACTGCTAAAGTGCTGCAATACCAAGTATTCTTCTTATTGATGACCTTAGGTATATTTATGCACTGCTAAAGTGCTGCAATACCAAGTATTCTTCTTATTGATGACCTTAGGTATATTTATGTCTGCTAAAGTGCTGCAATACCAAGTTTTCTTCTTATTGTTGACTTTAGGTATATTTATGCACTCCTAAAGTGCTGCAATACCAAGTATTCTTCTTATTGTTGACTTTATGTATATTTATGCTCTGCTAAAGTGCTGCAATACCAAGTATTCTTCTTATTGTTGACCTTAGGTATATTTATGCTCTGTTAAAGTGCTGCAATACCAAGTATTCTTCTTATTGATGACCTTAGGTATATTTATGCACTGCTAAAGTGCTGCAATACCAAGTATTCTTCTTATTGATGACCTTAGGTATATTTATGCTCTGCTAAAGTGCTGCAATACCAAGTATTCTTCTTATTGATGACCTTAGGTATATTTATGCACTCCTAAAGTGCTGCAATACCAAGTATTCTTCTTATTGATGACCTTAGGTATATTTATGCACTGCTAAAGTGCTGCAATACCAAGTATTCTTCTTATTGATGACCTTAGGTATATTTATGCACTGCTAAAGTGCTGCAATACCAAGTATTCTTCTTATTGATGACCTTAGGTATATTTATGCACTGTTAAAGTGCTGCAATACCAAGTATTCTTCTTATTGATGACCTTAGGTATATTTATGCACTGCTAAAGTGCTGCAATACCAAGTATTCTTCTTATTGATGACCTTAGGTATATTTATGCACTGCTAAAGTGCTGCAATACCAAGTATTCTTCTTATTGATGACCTTAGGTATATTTATGCACTGCTAAAGTGCTGCAATACCAAGTATTCTTTTTGATGACCTTAGGTATATTTATGCTCTGTTAAAGTGCTGCAATACCAAGTATTCTTCTTATTGATGACCTTAGGTATATTTATGCACTGCTAAAGTGCTGCAATACCAAGTATTCTTCTTATTGATGACCTTAGGTATATTTATGCTCTGCTAAAGTGCTGCAATACCAAGTATTCTTCTTATTGTTGACCTTAGGTATATTTATGCTTTGCTAAAGTGCTGCAATGCCAAGTATTCTTCTTATTGTTGACTTTAGGTATATTTATGCTCCTAAAGTGCTGCAATACCAAGTATTCTTCTTATTGATGACCTTAGGTATATTTATGCACTGCTAAAGTGCTGCAATACCAAGTATTCTTCTTATTGATGACCTTAGGTATATTTATGCTCTGCTAAAGTGCTGCAATGTCAAGTATTCTTCTTATTGTTGACCTTAGGTATATTTATGCTCCTAAAGTGCTGCAATACCAAGTATTCTTCTTATTGATGACCTTAGGTATATTTATGCACTGCTAAAGTGCTGCAATACCAAGTATTCTTCTTATTGATGACCTTAGGTATATTTATGCTCCTAAAGTGCTGCAATACCAAGTATTCTTCTTATTGATGACCTTAGGTATATTTATGCACTGCTAAAGTGCTGCAATACCAAGTATTCTTCTTATTGATGACCTTAGGTATATTTATGCACTGCTAAAGTGCTGCAATACCAAGTATTCTTCTTATTGATGACCTTAGGTATATTTATGCACTGTTAAAGTGCTGCAATACCAAGTTTTCTTCTTATTGATGACCTTAGGTATATTTATGCACTGCTAAAGTGCTGCAATACCAAGTATTCTTCTTATTGATGACCTTAGGTATATTTATGCACTGTTAAAGTGCTGCAATACCAAGTATTCTTCTTATTGATGACCTTAGGTATATTTATGCACTGCTAAAGTGCTGCAATACCAAGTATTCTTATTGATGACCTTAGGTATATTTATGCTCTGTTAAAGTGCTGCAATACCAAGTATTCTTCTTATTGATGACCTTAGGTATATTTATGCACTGCTAAAGTGCTGCAATACCAAGTATTCTTCTTATTGATGACCTTAGGTATATTTATGCTCTGCTAAAGTGCTGCAATACCAAGTATTCTTCTTATTGTTGACCTTAGGTATATTTATGCTTTGCTAAAGTGCTGCAATGCCAAGTATTCTTCTTATTGTTGACTTTAGGTATATTTATGCTCCTAAAGTGCTGCAATACCAAGTATTCTTCTTATTGATGACCTTAGGTATATTTATGCACTGCTAAAGTGCTGCAATACCAAGTATTCTTCTTATTGATGACCTTAGGTATATTTATGCTCTGCTAAAATGCTGCAATGTCAAGTATTCTTCTTATTGTTGACCTTAGGTATATTTATGCTCCTAAAGTGCTGCAATACCAAGTATTCTTCTTATTGTTGACCTTAGGTATATTTATGCTCCTAAAGTGCTGCAATACCAAGTATTCTTCTTATTGTTGACCTTAGGTATATTTATGGACTGCTTAAGTGCTGCAATGCCAAGTATTCTTCTTATTTTTGACTTTAGGTATATTTATGCACTCCTAAAGTGCTGCAATACCAAGTATTCTTCTTATTGTTGACTTTAGGTATATTTATGCACTCCTAAAGTGCTGCAATACCAAGTATTCTTCTTATTGTTGACTTTAGGTATATTTATGCACTGCTAAAGTGCTGCAATACCAAGTATTCTTCTTATTGTTGACTTTAGGTATATTTATGCACTCCTAAAGTGCTGCAATACCAAGTATTCTTCTTATTGATGACCTTAGGTATATTTATGCACTGCTAAAGTGCTGCAATACCAAGTATTCTTCTTATTGTTGACTTTAGGTATATTTATGCACTCCTAAAGTGCTGCAATACCAAGTATTCTTCTTATTGATGACCTTAGGTATATTTATGCACTGCTAAAGTGCTGCAATACCAAGTATTCTTCTTATTGATGACCTTAGGTATATTTATGCACTCCTAAAGTGCTGCAATACCAAGTATTCTTCTTATTGATGACCTTAGGTATATTTATGCACTCCTAAAGTGCTGCAATACCAAGTATTCTTCTTATTGTTGACCTTAGGTATATTTATGCACTCCTAAAGTGCTGCAATACCAAGTATTCTTCTTATTGATGACCTTAGGTATATTTATGCACTCCTAAAGTGCTGCAATACCAAGTATTCTTCTTATTGATGACCTTAGGTATATTTATGCACTCCTAAAGTGCTGCAATACCAAGTATTCTTCTTATTGATGACCTTAGGTATATTTATGCACTCCTAAAGTGCTGCAATACCAAGTATTCTTCTTATTGATGGCCTTAGGTATATTTATGCACTGCTAAAGTGCTGCAATACCAAGTATTCTTCTTATTGTTGACTTTAGGTATATTTATGCACTGCTAAAGTGCTGCAATACCAAGTATTCTTCTTGTTGATGACCTTAGGTATATTTATGCACTCCTAAAGTGCTGCAATACCAAGTATTCTTCTTATTGATGACCTTAGGTATATTTATGCTCTGCTAAAGTGCTGCAATACCAAGTTTTCTTCTTATTGATGACCTTAGGTATATTTATGCACTGCTAAAGTGCTGCAATACCAAGTATTCTTCTTATTGATGACCTTAGGTATATTTATGCACTGCTAAAGTGCTGCAATGCCAAGTATTCTTCTTATTGATGACCTTAGGTATATTTATGCACTGCTAAAGTGCTGCAATACCAAGTATTCTTCTTATTGATGACCTTAGGTATATTTATGCTCCTAAAGTGCTGCAATACCAAGTATTCTTCTTATTGTTGACCTTAGGTATATTTATGCACTCCTAAAGTGCTGCAATACCACTGTCCTTGAATCATTCAGGGCTGAGAATTCTATATGGAAATATTACTGTCCAATTAGTATAGATAATAGATGTTTTTAATTTTTGTTTTGGTGGTGATTCAATGATATACGATAACATGAATAAAGATGTACAAATCCTCTTGTAGTCTTTTAAAAATTATTTACTTTGTGCTTTCAGTAACCGCAGTAACTGTTTGATCTTGAGTTGTCATGGTTAGCTAATACTTACATGCAGACACTGATTATCTAATTGTTTTATTATTTGATAGCCAATAATCCAATAACTGAGGTTTTTGTGAGTTAGGTCCAAATATTCCGGAACATAACCCAATAACAGTGCTTTTATTATATAAGATACTTTGATAACATTATATAATTTAACTACTGAAAAATGACCTAAACAGTTGAATTAAATGAATGTGTATCAGTAATTTAATTTACAAATATAATAATGTTTTCTCTTTGAGCTTTGTTTGAGCATAACTATATAAAACCCTAAGCTTTTTTTTATCCCAACTTTTTTATCCACATATATCATCGTAAAATACATGTATTGGTTATCAAGAATGGAACATTAATATCCTCTGTTTATTAAACCTCAAACAATTATAGTGCATAATTTATGGCCTGGTCACATCCACACTAGGAGCTCCGTACGAGTAGGTTTTCAGTCGAAATTTTGCAAAAGCGTACGGACATCATTGACTCTTGCGAGCATCGTACGGAATTTTTGAACTCGTAGATGACTGTGGGACTCTCTGAAAATGTTTCAAAGAACTCCCGAGTTCTCGCCGAGCTCGTAGAAAGTTTCGATGTCGGGAGCAGCTCGCAATGTACAATGTCCATGCGGATTTGGAACACCGCGAGGCCCATAAGAACGTGACTATAGCAGAGGAGTCGCACGGTCTACGTGTGGACATTGTACGTGCCCCGTATGAACACATGTGCATCGTGCAAGGTACATCCGAGCTCCGCACAACTTGTCTGCGATGTCCATACAGATATCCTACGATTGCATCCTCTGAAAGATAGTACGGGGCCCGTAGGCATGTGACCAGAAGCTATGATTGTACGGAGACCGTACGGATTTTAAAAGTTGATGGAATCGTACGATTTTATATATCTGAGCAATCAGCATATCAGTCAAATCGTTCTGAACACAGGATGTATTACTGGTGTGTGCTATCATACCAGTATATTGATAACATTATCTTGATTAGATGAATACAAATTACTGACTGATTTATCTCTCCCAATGGGATAAGAGAATTTTTTTGTTTTCATTGGTACTCTAACAAGTTGTTTGTTATGATGTGTTATCATCTGATACTAAATGATGATTTGGGACTTAAAAATGCTTTTAAAAGGATAATGATTTTATTTGTCCAGTCAAATTGATTTTTTTATTAGTTGTAATTTTCGGTGCAGCCGTACTCAACATGGTTTTGCCATTTGCATATCAGTGTTGTGTAAACCAATTAAATCTTACTTTAACCACCAAGGCAATATCTCTTCAACCGTACAACGTTTGTACCCTTGATGCGGATTGGTTAACCTTTCGACAAAGGGAACGTTACCTTACTGAAATCCACTGAACTTTTGTCAATTTACCGAAATCCTTTTTGGATCTGGAGTGACCAGCAATCATAACATGTCGACATTTTTATGTTGCACAACCAATCTTAACCTTCAAATTGCGCTGACCATCTTTTTCAAGATATTTCTTGTTTACAGGTATTTTGATTCTGTGGAGGGCTGTTGGAAACTCCATTGACCAATTTCTAAATACTCCCATTGATTTTGATGAGGTAGACAACTGAGTCTACCCTGAACATCTTTCAAAGACAATTAAGGTAACCTCTCATTTGTTGAGGTCTGCATTACCCCTTAGGTGTATATTTTGTTGGTGAAAATTCTTCCTTTGAAATTGTAACAATGGATAAATATAATTTCTGTTGTTTGAGTTAACGAATTAGACGAAAATTAATTTCCCTTGGTATAAGCTCCGATAGGTGGCGTTTTACGCACGAGGTTTCGTGCGTGGTTGAGTAACCGGTTTTTTCATTCAGCCTTGAGACAGTCAGCCGTCCACACACAAAAAATTTATTAATTAATTGTTGATTGTAGATGTGGTGTTAAGATTATTACTCCAAGAAAGAGTCTATGTATATAATATGAACTATGTCAGTTGATATATTACCCATTGTATGTGATCATACATCTAAATTTGTTAAAATATGATGTATTTGTTATGTACTTCATTATTATTCAGTCGTTGATAAAATGATTGTTTGTTGTAAAATGATTCATTCATTACAAGTATCATGTTTCGGTGTTGTTATGCAACATGTTTATTTGTTTACTTTGGAGACACAGGATGAGGCCACACATTCCGCAATATGACACTTGACAAAGTGGCGCAGGTTTTTTCAGAGCCAAGTTCTCTGTTATTTTCCTGAGCGAGTCGATTGCATTTGTGCTCCAAAACTTTATGTATGTCATAAAAAAAATTATTGCCATTTGTGTAAATTTATTATGTTTACCACCAGTTAAAATGCATGTATTTAACCTAACATAATTTGTGGTTGTAAGTTGATGTATTACATTATGTTTAGTGGAATGTCAATGATGTTTTAGTGTAACATGAAACTTGCAGAATAGGAAATATTTTGACATACATTGAATGATGAATGTTTGTATACTATATGAATAAGATAGGTGGATGGTCCAGTCTCATGGAGGCTTTAACCAAAAAACAATGTTTGTGTTTGTTGTTTATGACAAGAAAATGCTATCGGAGGATAGTTGCCTCAAGGGAATACAGAATTGGTTTTTCACTTCTTTATGGTGCGGGGTATTGTGCTTTAGCTAATACAGTTATATCTTTCTGGTCCAAAACAAATCATATAGAACTTAAGTTCCACATTCACAAGACATGACTCCCAATACAGATAACGGGGATCCACCAGTACACAAAACCCTGTAATAGATGCTGAGAGTTGTGACTCAGAAATCAAGGCTGAGACTAATAGTATTTGCTTATCTCCACCAAGACAATTGTTTTGCAAATTTGTTTGAAGGTATTGTAATTTATACCATTATGGTTTAAGTTAAGGTTTGTGAGAATAGAATAAATATATAAACTCCCTGCACAGAAATCCCATTAAGGCAAGATTTAATAAGAACACCCAGATATTGGATGTTGAACAAATATAATTTATGTCACTCTGGTCGAGCATAATGTTGGAAGCAAAATATAATCTGTTTGGTCATCCATTATATTGTGCACTTGAAACATTTTCATCTTTCTAAATGTTGAAACAAAGTCAGGATACTCTGGCAACAGCTGGGATTTAAGCGAGTAATGTCATATGACATTGGTGTTAACATTGAAATGTTAACTGATTAAATGCATATTAGAAACATTTACTTGGACTGAATTTTATTTAGTACTTATGCTCTTGTTATAGTGGCATGGTGTTACATTTATTGTAGAATTACAGCGGTACCATTGCAGCTTATACTCCTGCTTGTTATAGTGGCATGGTGTTACATTTATTGTAGAATTACAGCGGTACCATTGCAGCTTATACTCCTGCTTGTTATAGTGGCAATTGGTGTTACATTTATTGTAGATACAGCGGTACCATTGCAGCTTATACTCCTGCTTGTTATAGTGGCATGGTGTTACATTTATTGTAGATACAGCGGTACCATTGCAGCTTATACTCCTGCTTGTTATGGTGGCATGGTGTTACATTTATTGTAGATACAGGGGTACCATTGCAGCTTATACTCCTGCTTGTTATGGTGGCATGGTGTTACATTTATTGTAGATACAGCGGTACCATTGCAGCTTATGCTCCTGCTTGTTATGGTGGCATGGTGTTACATTTATTGTAGATACAGCGGTACCATTGCAGCTTATACTCCTGCTTGTTATGGTGGCATGGTGTTACATTTATTGTAGATACTGCGGTACCATTGCAGCTTATACTCCTGCTTGTTATAGTGGCATGGTGTTACATTTATTGTAGATACAGCGGTACCATTGCAGCTTATACTCCTGCTTGTTATAGTGGCATGGTGTTACATTTATTGTAGATACAGCGGTACCATTGCAGCTTATACTCCTGCTTGTTATAGTGGCATGGTGTTACATTTATTGTAGATACTGCGGTACCATTGCAGCTTATACTCCTGCTTGTTATGGTGGCATGGTGTTACATTTATTGTAGATACAGCGGTGCCATTGCAGCTTATACTCCTGCTTGTTATAGTGGCATGGTGTTACATTTATTGTAGATACAGCGGTACCACTGCAGCTTATACTCCTGCTTGTTATGGTGGCATGGTGTTACATTTATTGTAGATACAGCGGTACCACTGCAGCTTATACTCCTGCTTGTTATGGTGGCATGGTGTTACATTTATTGTAGATACAGGGGTACCATTGCAGCTTATACTCCTGCTTGTTTTGATGTAATGTAATTGAATCAGGAATGGCTGTTTATTTGATATTGAATTTGTTTGTGATGTTTGATTGGCGAGAATGTTTGTTTACATTGGAAACATTTTAATTTTAAACATTTTCATGCGTTCTGTCTCTCACCACTTATCAAGTGCTAAGAAGCAATTCATGTTCACCTTGCATTTGACTTTGCATTAAGTGTAGGAAAGGCATGTTTTGAAACCCTTTATTTTATAATACTCATATATTTTTCAGGTTTGGTTTTATATACCTGTAGTCAAAGTACAAATGAAGTGACCATACCATCAAGATGACATTGTTGGCGACAAACAGCTCGGTACAGATGGGTGCAGAATACACCATCAATGTTACAAGTAATACCACAGAGTTCTTGCTGAATGCTACAAGGTCATGGACGCTTCTGGAGAAAATGGTGTTTGGAACATGGCTGTCGATGTCCATGCTTTGCGCTATTGGTGGAAATCTGATGGTTATTATTGTGGTGTTTCGTCACAAAGGGATGCAGACTCGTACAAATATGTTTTTAGTCAATTTAGCAATTGCAGATTTTCTAGTAGGGATATTACTTGCTCCCTTCTCATTAACAACATTAATATGTGATAGATGGATATTTGGGGATTTTATGTGTAAAATGAATGGATTTCTGAATGCTGTGTGTTTTATTACTTCGATTCATACATTAATGTATATCAGTTTACATAAATATGTATCAATCACTCGACCATTCAGCAGAATTCTGAACAGATGGAAAATTCTTGTCATGAGCGCCGCTGCATGGATATGGGCAATTACTTGTGCGATATTGACAATGTTTGTATTGAGTAAAGTCGTCGACAAACCAGGTGCTATGCAGTGTGGTGCCGAGTACCCCCAAAACAAACTAGAATACTTACACCATGTGATAATAAGCAGCACCAACATTCTTATACCTCTGGCTATCATGACATTTGCCTATGCTAGGATGTATTGTGAATTTCGTAGTCATGCAAATCGTTTGCGTAAAAATACCACTCTTCAGTCGGATCAGATTCTCGCACAACAAATACAAGTGACAAAAACATTGTTCATTGTTCTTGCTTGTTTCATGTTATGCTGGTTACCATACTTTTTCTACTCGTCATATGTCTCAAACATCAAGGATAAGTCAAAGATTTTGGCCTGGGTGAATCCTGCGGTAAGTATAGTCCATTATCATGAAATTCCTCCATTAAACGCTTAACAGTAAGGGTTTGTCATATTACCTTTATTGTATACCTGCTTTGGTTATTTTGTACTGCCACAAAGCAGTGCTGTTGCTGCCATTATGTTCAGGAAAGAATGGATCTTGTGACAATGTTTAAAATTGTCTGAAAAGGCACTTATTTTTCTATCATTGGTCTGTGTAATTCATCAGATTATGTTTTTAGGATTGTCTATGCAAACTTCTGTTTGTGTAATGGGCTTCCTTTGTGCATTAATGTTTGAGCTTTCAACTTGTAATCTGCAAGTTCTTTTTTTTGCCAGCATAATAATTGATCGTCTATATTTAAAAGTGAAGAAGTGCAGTAAAACCACCTTTTGGTTGAAATATTCATATTCACTCCTTGAAAATTGTGTTGATAAGTTATTTTGCGATGTTAGGATAGGACAAAATATTATGGGATCATCTACGGTGGGCAGTGCATGACCTTTAGGATGTCTTCTGTCTTAACTCAAATCATGTTCAATGGATCTTCACCAAATTTGGTCATGATGTATTTGTTTATAATACCTCCTTCATATTTGATACTCAGCCAAATCACCACAGAAATTTTGAAGTAATAGATCTTGAAAATTTGATGTGCGTATTTGATGACAGTTTGGCACTCTTGTTATGATTATTGATATATGGCACATGATTTAGTGATAACATTTCTCTTTATAAACATGCTGGTAACATCTTGGTTTCACTGCTGTGTTATAAATTATGTACATTGTTTTGTAGGCCTACTGTTTCATGTACATGAACTCTGGCTGTAACCCAATTATCTATGCTTGGCGAAGTCCATCATTTAGAGAAGGTTACAAGGAAATTCTGTGTCAAGAAACTGGCTTTATTGTCAGTGATGGTGGGTATTCCAGCTATTACTTGTTATGTTGTATTCATATGCTAGTAGTATCCATGGTAACACATTTCTTATATGTTTTCCCTGTTATGCCATGGAGACGGGGTACAAGCTTGGTACAGGTATATTCGTTGGTTGATGCTGTAGTATCACATAGAAATCTTCACAAACTGGAATGACTGTCGCAAAACTTATCAATGCAGAATTATGTCATGCTGTAGAATGTTTACACCCTATTAATTACTTATATTGGCGTTTGATATTTCATTACATAGTTGCTTTCAGTTGATTCTCTATGTAAAAGTTCGTTGTTCAATCTTTTGTTTCAGCACAGGCATTAAAAACTATGATGTTTTTTATTACCTTTCAATACCTATATACTTCAGTGGTAGAGAATGGGTATGGCTGAATTGTGTCAAGATTACCTTGCCCTTTGTCCCATTACTGTCATTGTACCATGCCATTCTACATTGTTAACATTCCTTCCAAACATGAATTGATAACAGAAATGAAGGAAGCTTTTCTATTGTCAGATAATGTAACATGGTTCATCAAAAATACTTCAACTGATGTGAAGAAGCAGAGATTGGAAATTAGCTAAGCTGTTTTCTTTTAAAAAAACAACAGGCAAACACTGTGTATCAGTGAACTATACCATTATCACCATTGATGGTTGCAAGCACATTCTCCGTAAATGAAATTATCGATTTGAGAATAACCTGCTTCATATATAGTTTAAAATTAGTATAGTAGGAAAAGTTGATGAAGGAACACCACATTAACAAGACAATACCTCCCCACACAGATCCCAGGGGAACATCAGCACACATAACAGTAGGGGTTGTGAAGGTGTAAGGCCAAACATCTATGGGGATGGGAAAATAAGGCATTGTCTGGGTGATTGCCAAAAGCAATAAAAATGAATAGATGGAGTTAAAAAACAGGGAATTTATTACAAAATAAGCTAACAAAGTGACCATGGACGTAGTGGAATTATTGGCTAGTGCTCTGTGTTGTTAAAGTAATAATGTACAGTCATACATATTCATGATGCACATACCAGCTAACACCTCTGAATTGTACACCTACACCTATACAAATATTGGCACACAGACATAATGGTTCTATTTTCAACTCTCAGACAAAGAAATATTTCAATTTTTACTGAGTTCAGAATACTCCATATTTTGCTTCTCTTCATGTTTCAAGATGTTTTATTAGTTTTGTAAATTTCCTGGCAACCTCTTTGTTGTTTTTTGTACCCCTTTTGCTCTCTCTTTGTGCTTGTAATTAGTGTTTGAATAATTGTAATATGTAAATCTCCTTGTCCTACATTCCTACTTGTGTTCCATTTTCTGTACATACCATACTTCAAACAAGTTTTTATAGGAAATTGAATGTATGTATAGTATGTACACCGAGATTCCTTCAGAAATTAAGATAAGTGTGTTTTGTTGGTTTACACTACTTAATTGTTAAAACACCTTATGACTAGTTCTGGTTTCTGCTATGGTCTGTTTTAGTTGGTTAATGATTGAGCCGAACTTGAACATATATGTGAGCTAATATTAGCTGCTACAAATGGAACCTTAAATATATGTGAATGTCAGATTTAAAAGCACTGTATTCCTTATTTTCCATTATGAATATTGAAATGGTGTGTCTCCCAGAATAGGATATTGAGCATCAAAGGTATTTGATCCAATGGTCTCCCAGAAAAGGATCTGTAGCAACAGAGGTATTTGTTCAAATGGTTTCTTGGGGCAGCATCATGATCTTAGGTTTTAGTGAAATGGTCAAGTATAAATGGCTCCAAGCATTTGACCTTTAGCATTTACAGAATACTCCATTATGTTTCCATTCAGCAAGTAATTGTAAGTTAATTAGTATTTTGTATCTATAGATGTATTAGCAACTCTTTATTCTGTTTATCCGAAGTCTGCTTTATTTAATTATATTTGTATTGTCCTTTAAGTATTCAAAGTTTTTGCAAATGATTTCGCTTCAGTGGATTGTCATATAATTACTTTAATGTACATATATACCAGGCTTATACTATTGCGGAATTATTTGGCAGAAAATGAATAACATAAGTTATCACTATTGCAGGGTACAATGATATTGTAACATCCTCTATGTTCCAAAGACATTGAAAATCAGTTATTTGAAGCAGACTAAGCTGGTACCCATACATGTGTGATGCTGGAGTAGTCTGGGTAGAATGTCTATATTTAAAGCAAAAAAATGTTTCTTCTTATCTATTGAATACCTGTCGAGTTTTCTCATCTCGTATTCCTTAATTAGATCTGATTACAACTGTATCATTATAATGCAATTACCTAGCACTATTTGGCAAAAGCCTTGGCCAGCATACTTGACATTTTTTCAGGGTCAAAGCCAAATGCTCATAAATGTTTTGATATATATACTTCTGGAACATTCCACATACATGTTTTTTGGCTTTCAATAAATTATATTCTTTTATTTTTGCTTCAAACAGTTTGTTGTGCTGTAAAGCAATAAAAAGATAAACATCAGTAAAGGTGTTTGCTGCTAATGTTTTGTAATATTTTCAATTTGGTGCCCCATGTACAGTGTATGTTATATAACGGGTCAGTGAGACAAAACAATATAGTTTGTAATGTTGGCAACTGTTTGTCGTACCTGAACGCAGTGCATGTCTATATATGTATACAGTGCAAGCTCTCCAGTGTAACACACATTCAGCCTGATCTGCCACTTGTTGATTTAGAGGAGTTAAATATATCAGAAATAATCTTACTACAGGAAAAACTGATAATGTTGTTGAAGAGATGTATTTGCTCATTAGAGACGGTGCTTTGGAGAGGTTGTTGAAGAGATATATTTGCTCAATAGAGACGGTGCTTTGGAGAGGTTGTTGAAGAGATATATTTGCTCAAGAGATGGAGGTGCTTTGGAGAGGTTGTTGAAGAGATATATTTGCTCAAGAGATGGTGCTTTGGAGAGGTTATCAACATCATTGTCAGTTTTTCTGATGAAAAGATTTACAATTTAATCTCTACAGCAACAACCTTTCAACAATGGACAAAGATTGCTTCTCCAATAACAGGTGTTGTTCTGGATAGGTTGCACTGTATAAGTAAATTTCTAGCAGCAGCACAGTTAGCTTTGTAGTAAATTTCAATTTTATTAAGCAGCAAGATACCTATGTCAAAGTAAATCCTTCTTGTTTCAAATTTTACTGCAAATTGGGCATGGAATTGTTGAAATTAGACTTTTACAGCCATCTTTTGAGTCTTTGTTTCTAAATAATATACAGTAAATCAGAATCCATCATACTGATTCACCATCAATATTTAATTATTTGTTTTGCAAACCCAGTGTCTGTTTTCTGTATAATATCATTATTATTTGCTATTTGCATGTCTAAGTTTGTGTACCTATACATGATTGTATTGTATTTCATTATTTAAAAATAAAGTGGTTTCTGTTGTTCAATTTCTAAACTAAGTTTGCTTTTAACAATTTACTGAATGTTTAAAATATATACATTGTTTTATATCCACTGTTCAAACTTTGGCATATACCCTATACATGTACAATGTAGTATACTCTGCTTTGTTTTTATTTCTTATCAGTCTGGTTGTCTTTTTCTTCTTCAGTAATGTTAATGGATTTACTCATGTTTCATGTTCCAGTAAAACGGCCCTCTCAGTCGTCTGTGTCAGGTATACCTGTTGTTGTTGTTGCTGCACCCGCTTCAGTCATTATGTTCATGTATATTTTGCCCCCTTTTTTGCCTTAGGCCTTTTCTTTGAGTTTATTTGCATAGCAAAACTAAATCAGTAGCTCGGTCTCCCTATATTGACATTTGTTTATGTACAATTAATGTTTATATTTTGGATATGGCGTTATATTGTCCAATGGACGCATTAAAGCATTCATAATTAACTGCACAACATATATATACAGTTTGATGCTTCCTAGATATACTGACATCAAGTATATAAGAAACAATAAGATTTAAGAAAAGCAAGTTCATCAAGATTGGATTATAATACTGTACAAGCATACATCCATAATGTAGAAGGGCTGCAAGTCCCAAGTTTTTTCCCCAGTTTTGTTGGTAACTTTTAATGTATACAGGGACTACAATTTTTGTTATGATTTGACTGATTCATTGCGCATCTTGGAATATATACAGTTAGAACAGTGTCCGTTTCTTGCATTTAGGGGGCATGTTTATGTAGCAACAGAAACCCAAAAACTGTGGTCGAGTGAGCTGTCCACTGTACCTTAACAACTTTATAATACAGCCTATGATGTGTAAACCTAATTCTACATCATTATCTCCTGATGGAATGTGGTTCTGCTTATTTGTATTTAAATGGGGCTTTAAGGTACATAACCCCCCTCCCCCAGGGTCATGTAGTGACCTCCAGCTATAAGGGAGGAGGAAGACCCAGGCTCGGCCTTGGTATAACTTGACTGACCTTCCAAGATAACAGCTGGCTAGTTTTCTAACCTACACATTCCACATACCAGATGGGATTCAAACCTGCAGAGGTCCAGGGGAAGCCTGGTTCATTATTGACCTCTCTATTATAATTCCACTGTTTCAACCCTAAATTTTGTGATAAGGAATGAACACTGCTTATTATAAAAAAACACTTTGCAGAGTTACGCTGTTTATATGTTTGATTTATTGTCATTGTTTTACCACCCATTCTAATACATTTTGCGTGTTTTCAAGTGTATGCATTTTGCTGTAGGTTATAAATAATATTTATTTTATTTCAGCTTGTGGAAACCTAGACATTAGGTGCATTATACTGTATTATTTTAACTTGAGGACAAAATGAGTGTATCAATGCAGTTTTTGCAACATGATTGACATGTTTTCTGGTCATCATTAATTTATTCTTATGTTCACCATTGTGTGCTCATTTTAATATGGAATTTCAATCAAACTTTAACTGTAGATATATATGATATAAGCATCAGTGCTTGATTTGTTTCTTGAAGCAGCCAGGTATATATTACTATCAGAGTTATGGCCCTTTAATTTAAATTGGTTAGAAAACTTGCAAAATCGTTTTCTCTTAAGCGTGAGGTAACAGAATGTGAAATAATTGAATAGAAATGGTCTTTGTATAACTTATAGTTCTTCACAAGAATAGCTGAAATTAATTTAATCAGTGAGAAAAATGGCCACCACGGGGCCTGGATAGGGTTGTACATATTTGCTGGAGTGCTGGCTCGGGTGCGCAATGGACCAATATGTTACAAAGCTGTTTACAAGGAATATTTGCTCTAGCACAAGTTTAGATACAGATATAAAGTAATGCACTTTTTATATGCCACTTGATACATACTTTCATTTAGATTAATGACTTCAATAGACAATTACTTTGCTTTATATGACAAGGAATTCCCATTTGGTTTTATTTGTTTTAATGTCATGTAACACAGGTATAATTCCATATTCAACCTTTGTTTGTTTTGAACAATTTCACACTTTTTAAACACATTAGTACTGTTTGATTGCTGTCATTATGGTGTGTAATTCTATAAATGTAAAATCATTGTTTGGGTCTCAGGTGAGATGCTGACAATTGATAAAAACACACACTAAAAGGATTGAAACATGTTATAAATATCCCTCAGATGTTGAGATATTTCATATTTTGTATTGAAAAGGATGCAAAATATGAGCTTACAATTCCACTTTTTATTTCCTATCTAAAAGATAGTTATCTGATAATGAGGCATAATTAATGGTGTTGGAGTAGACTCCTCATTCAAACGTAATGGATCTGATACTGACTTGGGTTACATAGATCCCACTGTGATTTCCACAGTCCCAAATTTGGGCATAAGTTATGATTGACTGGAAACAATGAGAGAGATTAATACTAGATATAAGAGCTTGTTTTGCCATTAATGTGAACCAAATAATTTTTACCAGTTAGAATATTTGGTTTACTGTTATATCATTTGGATGTTTTCGGGTTGTTTTGGAATGGAGCTATAAGTAACATAAACAGTCAGGGTCATGTAGTGAAATTTTCAACAGGGTTGAGGAAGACCCAAAGCACACACCTGGGTGGGACAATTAAAACCTTCGCTAAGCCCGAGCTAGATACCTTCCTCACTTATAAATTCTGCATCCAGGATGGGATTTGAACTCTCACTGGTGGTTATTTTTTAAGTCAGCAACCATAACCACTTGACCAAGGAGCCCCCCCAATTAATGATTACTACTATGACATTTAATTAGCCATCTTTTCAATATCAAATTTCTATCGAGTATATCAGATATTCTTAACATGTGCTGTATTTTCTGTTTCTTACGGATATTCTCTCTTCTGTATCAATGGAAACTATCTTATATGTCATGATGACTCTCTCTAGGTGCACATCTTCATCATCTTACTGCCAAAGATGGACACTGTTCCGTACCTCACATCAACAATGTTGGGGTACCGAGGACACCCAGGCATTCTGCCGTGTGAATATATATCCAGTTCTATCTGCTTACGGTTCTATTCCTTCCAGGGTCAGTATGTCCTATCTGTGTATAGAGTGGTTTTGAAGTATTGTTCAAGTCTTGCATGGCATGCTTGTAAGGTTTCATTGTTACTAAAGTTATTGTACTACAATGCATCATGACTTCATGTCGAACAGAGGAGTGGTTTAGTGCTTCAGACCTCAATATAACTGCTAGAATTTAGGCAAACAGATACAAAAGGCTGTCTTGGTAAAGGTTTAGTAACTATACAAGCAACATAGAGCACAAGGTGAACAAATGACCCTATATTTGATTGTCAGTTATGCAATATTTGTTTCTTCCTTCTCAGAACACATTTTGATAATTGGTCTAATTGTTAATGACTTCACACCTGTTTAAATGTTATTGATTAAGCATTATTCAAGACAATGGAATAAAGAACTAGCATATGTTTATTCTGTACAAAGTTATGTATTCTTATCATGTTTAGCATCCACCAACTGGACGCCCCTTTGGTGCAGCAGAAATAAATAATTCTGCATAGTTTTTCCCCATGTTATACTTAGATCCAGTAGAAGAACTTGTATATTCATGTATAGTTTTAACAGTACAATGTTAGAGATTTCTTTCCTTGCTTGTACTTGATACAACTACAGTGCAACATCTCCAGAGTGACCTAGTTGAGTCTTTTAAGCAACAACCTCTCTTCAATGACATTATGAATTTTCCTGTAATAAAACATGACAATCAATTTAACTTCTATAGAGCAATCTCCTCTTGACAACAGCCAAAGTTTGCACCTCCTTAAGGATGTTGCTATGGAGAGGTTGCACTGTATGACGTGTGTGTGTGTTCTCTTGTTATTGTTTCTCATTTTTATTTGGTAAAAATCCAGAAAAGAAGCTGAAGACTTAAATAGATATCAAGTATGAATTGCCTCAGGTACAAATTTATCATGATGTTACAGCCATATATTATCTTTATTTGTTTAGCCTTAGAAACATAGATGTTGTTTTGTTATGTATTCCTAGAAAGACATGTTTCTACCTATAAAAGATGTGTGTTTATGTGTGTGTGTATGAAATTTCAAAATTAATGGTAGTTTCCTGTTATATATGAGCACTGCTGTGAGATTTCCAACCTTGTCTGTAAGTGACATCATTTCAAGAAAACGTCACATGTTATGTCACTATGTGCAAGCAGGAAACAATATGGATATGGTCACTTTGTTTTCATATAGCCATATGAGGCAAATATTGCTTACTGTCAGTACACCATGTGACGTCACATGTGATGTTTTCTGGATATGAAGTCACAGAAGAGGTTGGAAATCATACAGCGGCGCTTATATATGTTTGCTTATAGGTCATTTTATATATTTTATTTTTCAATAACCTTGAAAGAGAATGTCAGTTACTTAAGTATCAGTTTACGGTATGATACCGTAAAACATTTATGCTCTTATTCATAATGTCATTCCTTTTTCAGGTAATTTATCTAATGTCTTTATTAATTACATTTTCTACCTGCAAATTGTTTCTTCCAACTGTTTTTCAGATAGGCGGTCAAGTTTTCGATTCCATCAGATTTTACCCTGTATGTTTATTTCCCAGTAATTTGGTTCAAACAAAAACTAACTGCATGTTACTGTCGTCCATAAGTCCTGGACCTAACTGCATGTGAGGGTTATATGATTGTTTGGATAATTATGCAAGGATATTGTTTGGGTATTAGTAACAGAATCTGGTGGAGATGGTTTGTGTTAGACAATAGTGCGATTTTATTAACTGCAAACATTTGAATACTTGTATATTACCTGGACCATTACATTTCAAAATAGGTGTAATGTAATGTTTGTGATTATACATAAACTTAGCTGAGAAAAAGTGGTTTAATAGAAAAGTAATCCAAACAGCAGTTATAGCTTTGCACACGAGAATAATTGTTTTGCCTAATTTGGCTTGTATTGGTCCTGAATGTTCATACACCTGTTTGCCGTCAATCTAACATCACTATACTTACATGTAATTTAATACTTGGGCTAAGTAAAGAGTGATTTTGACTAGACCTCTGAAAAATTTGAATTAAAGTCAATTAATGATTTATTTTGTTTAAGACTGTAAGCACATAGTGCAGTGTAAGAAACTTCCTGAACAGGAAGTCACAGATTTAACCAATAGACATTATAGCATACACAATTAAAATATTCTCAACTTATTTTGAATCGACTGTTACGTTCTAGATATATTCTGTACAGATATATTTTACTATATTAGAATCTGATAGAAGCAAAAAATGTGTTGATTATTTGTTTTAGTCACTGATTAATGTACATATAATTTAGGTTAACTTATTAATTTTATAAATTACAGGGTATTGTATAATTTGCTGTGAATATTCACGTTTGCTGTTCTGATAACTATGTACAGTAAAACCTCACTAATAAGACCACCCTTAGGACCCTTGAAAACTGGTCTTAATATTGACGTTACAGGTCTTAATATTGAGATTGAATAAAGAGCAGAATAGTGAAAGTTGACTTGAAAATTGTGGTCATAATTTTGAAGTGGTCTTATAATTGAGGTGGTCTTTTAGTGAGGTTTTACTGAATAGATAAAAGATATCCTATGTTTATGGATATGGACTTTAAGAATGAAGGCAAAACAAGGCTATCTTGTTCTATTTCATTCGTATGCAGATACGCTAGTGTCACGTTTACCCTTAAACAGTCTCCGTTGTTCTTACATTTAGGCTTTCACATTGATTCACTGTGCTTTCTTTCAGACTCGTGATACCTCAGTACCCTCAACATCGTGTTTTATGGTACTTTAATATTTTGTTATATTGCTGTGTAATGGTGTCTATATGACTGTGGAATGAGTGATATTATGTGACTATAGTAACACATGTTATTGGAAATGCCCTTTGGTGTTAGTTAACATTTTATTCCTGACTTACTTATATGATTAACAGAATCGTGATATATATTCCCCTGACCATGTATTATTGTTAAGGTATGAGCAGATCTCTCTCATTAGTTAAATGTGCATTATTGATGAATCCTGTATAATGCTGTTGTTATAGCAACAATTAGGGAATCAGTATGTACTAAATGAAAATAACCTCTCAAGAGCAGTCCTCTCTTCAGCAGCAACCTCTGTTCTATTTTTTCTGTACTTAAAGAATTTACTATCAATTTCAAGGTAGATTATAGTCTGATTTTCTATCAAAATATGCTATGTAATACCCTTGAGAAAATTGCATGTTATTAATGTCAACATACACATATACTCTAAAACATTTCATTGCAACTTTTCTTATAAGTTTCCTGGAACTACAAAACATGAGTCCAATATTGGTATTTCCTATGCCAGCGCTAACTGGCGTGTAGGTCAGGATAATATTTATTGGTATCGGACACTTGTATGAGTGGTTTTGATAAAAATGTAAGATAAGTGCAGTGGTGTAGACTACATCTGTATGGAGTAAACTACTTCCAATTTTCTCGTATTCGTCTCTATGGATATTTCATCCAAAAATAATACTATATACATTTAACCTCTCAACATCAGCTTATTTTGCATCTCCGAAAGGGAGTTGCTCTGGAGAGGTTATGCAATGTATATGTTTATGAGGCACAATAATAATCTTAAGACCTGGCGTCAGTTTTGCAAACTCCTCGAATTGAAAATTTCTCAATTCAATTTTCATACCTTTTGTCTGACTGGATTTTGTACTTGTGCAATGAAGACATAAGGACTTGAAGTTATAAAACTGAGCTTGGAGGCCATACACAGACAATTCTTGCACCAAGATGTTGATGATTTTACTGAACGTGATACATTTGAAGTATCTGTTTCTTGGTGTCTGGGTTATGTGAGTTTACAATTCTCAGTTCATGCATACATGAAAGCATGAGTATGAGAATATTACAGTATGTAGTAATGAATATAACGAGGCATATTCTATATAATACCAGTGAGGTACAAGTAAAACGAAAAAAGCAAGATTACAAAGGCAACAAAAAATAGTCTGCACATGTATAAATCACACACTTTTCTGATGTTACAAAAATGTTTTATTGGAAACCCTGAGCTCTGGTCAGGTAAACGGACGGCTGTACATATCTGAAGAACCACTGAACAGCAGTCACAGAAATAAACTAAAACTATAACAAATAATATTATATCATAGATCAACTTAAATATTTAAGTCAAGCAGGAACTGCCCCATGCTTAGAACAAAGTAACACCAAGTATAAGGTGGCACCTGGAAACTTGCATGGTCCTTTTGGTTTGGTGTTGTATAACAATGTGTCTGCGTGAATTGCAAAATGTGTAAATGGGCTAAGGGAATTTTCATCATGTATTTAAGAGATCAGCTGACATAGACTCATAAATTCTGACATTTGGCTGCAGTAAAATGTATAAATGGTTAAAATATGCAAAGGCATGGGTTCAGAAATGAGCAAATATTTAGAACAACCTTTGACTCCCAAACTTGGTGTGCATGATGTTTATTAGTCCACTGTGTATGCATTAGACACAAGTTTGTTAATGACTTGGATAAGTTAAAATATGGGTTCATGTCACTACGAGAAAATGATATACTGGTTATATAACATTGCATTCTCTCCAAAATGGACATATTTGTCTTTATACTAAAATCCACTTGTATTCTTAACAATTGTTTGCATCATTTACCATAATGTGCGAGTTACTGTCTTGACTAAAAATGTACAAAAAACATACCACAGTGTTAATACCACTGCATGAAATGTTCCTGTTTATTTCCTTACACTAGAACCATTAGTGGGCAATAAAATGTTAAATGTGAAATTAAGCAATGCAAATTCTATAGCTTCAATGTTTAATTTTTAAACTTACACTTTCTTCATGGTTACGCTAGGAAATTTCATTCTAATGAATTATTCTTAATATTAGCAATGAACAAACTGTAGAATTGTTTTATTACTGCCCTGTAAACATAAGATCATAATTATTTAGTTGGTTATTTGTACCTTTAACACAATGGCTGAATTTTTTTCTTAGTTTTTTGCAGTCCATGATTTACAGAAAAACTAGAAATTTATTGTTTTCTAGTTTGATATTTAAATAGCAAAGGTTCCACACTATACAGAATGGATTGTCTCTAACGAAGTCTCTGAATATATTTTGTTTTGGTACCAAACATATGATCTTTCTATTATATATCATCGATGTGGTATAATTAAAGTCTGTTATCACTTCCTACATTTCAGAAACAATACGTGATTCTGAATCGCCGAGCATTATACGTCGCTTGTCAACTATGCTTCACACCTCATTTCGGTCATCACGTTTGAGTACCAGACAATCATTCGATGGTACAAGCTTAAACAGCCTTCACATGTCTCGTACAGTATCTTCAACTAGTCCCAGTCATACCTTGTTACGTCGTGCAACATCAAAAACGGCTAAAGGAAGTTCAATCATACGCAAAGACGGTTCCTTAATTATTACCAAAAATGGAAAAATAATTTCAGTTCGGAGAGATGTCGACTCCATAAAGAGAGATAGAAGTTTTAGCGGGTTTGAAGATTTGAAAATAGTAAAATCTATAGGCGTTTGTAAAAGTTTGAGTGACATGAATTCAATTGATAGAGATAAACTCCAACTCTCACCTTTACTTAGACAACACAGGAGTAGTTCAGGGTGTAGCTCTATTGGGCGCTGCTCTCTCTCATCCAATGAAAATGTCTCTACCAAATTTGGCCACACCTCCTTGACAAAGATTGATAGTGTGGATGAAGCAGAAGTTGAAAGTCACCATGGAAACACTCTCCGTTTACCAAATGAACCACTATTCCAAAGACAGAATTCCAAGTCCAATGATCCTCCAGGAAGGGAACTAACTAAGTCTTTAACTGTGTCTCAGGAAAACATGAGTAATTCCCCTTCAGTAAAATCTGATTTAGATGACGTGTTTACTCAGAGTCCTAGAAGCATAGAATTTAATTCACAAGAGCATATCTTAAACAACATGCCACTTCATCCTATACTTAAAGTAGATAATCAAATAGCCAAGAGTGACATACAGCTAGATAAAATGGACTCTTCCGAAAACATTTCCAAAAGAAACAAAAAAGTATCTAAAAGTTCTAACACGGTATTTGAGAAGTTAACTACGAGGTTTCCATCATTAGAAAAGCTTGATGTTCCATCAGGTAAACCCTACAACTCCAGTAAAGTCATCAAGAAACTTGTACCCAGATCTCCTTTATTTGTCAGACGTTGGGAGGCTAACAGAAGCTGTGATTCTCTACCGAATAGCCAGTTTTGAAAGTTTGCAGCCTCCTCCTTACAACCACATCAGTTATGTTTTCTTGGCAGTGTGTTTTATGTTTTTTGTAGTTTTGAACATATTTCAATGACTAGTAATCTTAGCATAAGATAAAATCATGGCATGACTGGAACTTTTTGGTCTATTTTACGCTGTACCCGAAGCCTATCTGTCAGGATTTGCCGTTGTACTGCTGGTGTGGTGAAAGATTGATTCCATGTATTTTACATTGATATATTTAGAGCTGTACTGTCCTTCATACATTTTTGTGTGTTTTCTATAATCATGTGTGGATCATTATATGATGAATGTTAATTAGAAAAGTGCTACTTATGTTATGGTATTTTCCTTTTACCTTTATATTAATACATTGTTGTCTTTTGAATGTCCCATAGAGCCATTATAAAACAGCAGTTTTAATTTTATTTTAATTCATTGATTAGCTGTAGGTACTCATCATTGACAATCATTTAGACTTGCCCTTTCAGTATTCAAAATGTAACTGGGGAAGAAATCTGACCTAACTCTACTTGAGAGTCAAGTATTTATTAAACTAGGATTTGTGTAATCTTATGGCTTCGATACAATATATCAGTGGGGCAGAGCATCTGACTCTTGATCGGAAGGTTATTGGTTTAAATTCACTCGAACTTCACACTCCTGAAAATGGATGTGAGTATACAGGTTAGTAACCCAGGAAATCCGTCATATTGAGTGATTTATAAGTTGTAATAAGTAAGATAATTATACTTTGCGAATGAGTTGAAATTTACACATCTGTCTGTTGGTCTACTTCTCATATTTCAAACATAACATTGCTGCATACTGTTGTCCAAACTGTGAATTTCATATCAATTTCGTGACCTGGGATTATCATATTGCAGATTTGCTCTTTTTTACAAAGATCTTCTTTCAAAATGATGCGCTGGGAGTATGGAACAGTATAATACATAAAATGGCATAGATATTTGTGAGAAACTCGATTGTTCTCGTAGTTTTTCCTTGTAGACTTCACTGTAAATGACAACCTGGTATCCCTACTGGCTTGCCATGATCATCTTGAGCTATTGTATAGTTGTTGCTATTCTATATTGTCTCCCCTGTAATGTTGTGAGTCTGTGTTACCTACATAGCTTATTTTCTTGGCTTGTATGTTGTCCATGTTTGTGTAGTAATCATTTTTCTAGCAGTTAAAACAGTTTTTAGCATCAGAGCATAGGGAAGGGCACTCTATTAAATATGTAACTGTACCATCGTCCCATGATAGGCTCTTTGTCCTTACATGTACACAATATGTACACATTATGTACACAACATGCACACAACATGTACACAACATGTACACAATATGTACACAAGTCCAGAGTCCGTACATGATGTGTTTTTTTAGAAAAAAGTGGGAGTCTCTGGTAAAAAAGCAAGTAAATGACCTTGCCTCTTCCACTTGATGGCTTCGGTGCAATGACCTAGTCATGTCATCTAGACTACAGGAGACTGTCGAAAGTCTTCATCCTTTATCTTATATATATGTGTTATATCTCTAGAAGGGATAAAGGGAGACAACTCGTGACAATCTCCTGTGACTTGGAGCTTTTTTTGGTAGAACTTTAGCATACATGTATACATTTTGTATTTGTTTTTACTGATTAATAGACGATTTTTTCACCTGACAATCTGCTAAATTGTGATCTGTCAATTCAATGAAATTGAAACACTTGCTTGTATTTATGTATAGATTGTTTAAGATAGAGTGACATTGCAATGCTGTTTTGAGCACACACACATTCAAACGCTTTTCTAGAGGATCATGTCATGCATTGTATTTTTTAAATATCAATACAGTGATACATAAATTATATATTTTACTTTATTCTTACCTTGGACACACAATGTTCCCAATCCTTAAATATGCTTCATTATTTAGAAACCCAAATTTCCCACATGATTTTCGATGAAGATTTCTGTCTAAATTGATAAATCTTACTCGGAGACCAGATAGAGAAGTGTTTGAGTGTTGTGTTGAGTTTTCAAACTGTAAATTTTGTAACTTATATTTATGTAGTCCTCCAACTGTATAGTCTTTCTTTTGACGAAATTTATGTTTCCTTTCATTATTCCATATTGTTGTTGTTTTTTTACTGTTGTATGTGTATATTGTAGAGTTTATTTCAAGTGTTGTTGTGAATTATTTTACATTACAGCTGGATTATAACAAAAATAAAGCATTTTCTTTCCTATTTACAGTAGTGTTGTTTTTGTGTTGAAATCGTCAGTAAGCCTGCCAATGAATATTCATGATTTTCTGTTAATATTCTAATTTAACTGTACACAGTGTCATTCATTTAGTGTATATATTACGAGTATGTTAATTGAATGTCCATGGCAGTCAGAGGTTTAGAGCATAGATGGCCCATTCTATGTAATATTCTTGCTTTTTTCCCTTTTAGAATAAAAAAATTGGCATTTTGCACTTCTTGATGAAGATGATGTAATATGGCATTACACTTTATCCTTTCTAGAACAGATTTGTCTAGAGGAACAATCTCTCTCCAACAACAGTATCAATTTTGGTCGTAGAAACAATATACCATTTGTAAAGTATGGAGAGGCATGCCCTTGACCCACACATACTATTCGACGAGGAAAATAGAATTGTTCACCTCCAAAAAAACAACTACGTATTCAAGACCTTCTGGGCAACAAACTCTCAACAACAGCCAACATGTGCATCACCCTAAGGGTGTTGCTCTGGAGAGGTTAATTGCTGTATGTGTGCTGTGAGTAGCATTATAACTTAGTCAATTAAACAGAAAGATAAATCCTATCAACGTAAAGGCAAACACAAGAGCATGTAAAGACAGCCATAAAGGCAATAGATACAACATGTTGATGTTCTAAGTGCAATTGCAGCCCAAGAGAGAGGCCATGCATAAAACGCGTTAGACTACTTTTATATTGTTCTTGTATTTGTATGTACACTAAACAAAATTTCTAAGTGGTCTTTTATTTAAGAGACTGTACCAAACATTACTGGAATATGTCATTCCAGTTAAGAGTTGTTTCAACTATCAAGAGTGGTTTGATTTCATCGGGTTTACGCCATTTTCAAACAATGTGTTTCGGTCATATACGGCGGACAGTTGACCTACTAGTTTGTTCTTCCGCAAGCAACTGACGACATGACCGAAGCCAATGTCACGGAAGAACATAACCCGACAAACCCGGGAATCTAACCAAGATCTGCCGAGTGACAGTCTAGCGCTCTACTAAATGAGCTAGCCAGTGCCGGGTTACAACAGAATGGACTCTTTTT
Organism: Mactromeris polynyma; assembly: GCA_032209605.1. NCBI lineage: Eukaryota > Metazoa > Mollusca > Bivalvia > Venerida > Mactridae > Mactromeris > Mactromeris polynyma. The sequence continues at coordinate 13,653,074 of JASFXZ010000014.1, read as the reverse complement.
AAGTCATTCATTGTAGGTACTACCATGAAATTATTTATTTAATGACATTTACATTGTTGAACTTTCATTCACTGTTTGCAAAATATCAATAAAACCCAAGTAACCAATTAGACAGTTTGTTCAGTACACCCGGGGAGATAACTGTGTTAAAATATTCGGTGGTGAAAATGAAGTGTTTGCTCGTTGACAGATGTTTGGTCATTTCAGGAAATGATAGAAAAGGCGACTCGTAATTGGTGAATTTTATTTATATGAACGACATGTGTATTTGATAAAATAACTTAGTAATATATAAATAAACAATGGGAACAATGTCATATGCAATAAAATAAGTGAATACGATTTTTTTTAAATACTTAGAAGCTGACATACCCTTCTCTATAGAACATCCTTACCCTGTCTTGGAAAGCTGTTCTGAAATTATGAAGATGACTTAAGTGCGTTGCTTTGTGATAAGATATTTGTGGCAATATTTATAAAGAATAATGAAACATTATTCAGGCATTATAACAATGATGCAAAGCTATATTTGTGGGTTAGCTCTTGGTCATAGCTGATGCATGTGTATATGGTTATTGATGACATAATAGCTTCGCATGAATCAGATGATTTGAAATGAAAATATAAATATTCTTTTATGATATGATGAACATGGTTTAATTGTATCAATGTTGTTGGTATTATTTGAACACTACAAAATTACATAAAAGCATTTCATGTAACTGCATCCCCAACTTATGCGAACGAATCTCGCAAAAGTATACTCCCAAGCTAAACCCGATATTCAGCTATATTCTATATTGCGACCATTTCCCATAACACCAATATCTAAGCACTGAATGTACCTCACCATGACACATAACATATGAATGTTCGAATAAAGTTAACACATGTACCGCTGAATGCAAAACTGCGCAGTTGTTTGAGCGTTTATACAATTTGTGACTGAGATTGCAGCCAAACATACGTTTAAATAAGACAGTTCATGCTTTTTCGTTTGACATGAGACGAATGACCCTGTGTATCTGGAGGATATTTCCGTAATGAAAAGGCGGTGTCCATCACACATGCTCATGTGTTCATAACTTGTATGGAGATATTTGCCAGTTGTTCCATGGAAGTCCAAAATGTTTATTAAATAACACCAATAGATCCACACTTAAATACATGCTTAGCTACACTATAATCATTTTACCGGTGAAATTAAAGTAACCAATAGCACCATCATGAAGTCGTGGAGAGACTTGCTCCTTAAGAGACAGAGCTACCACTCTGATGCCATGACTTCGGGTATCCATTCATTTTGTTGCTTTTTCAATGACGCCATTTTGTCAACATTTTTCATGGGCTGAGTCACTGATGGTGGCCCTTTGGGATTACGTTTTGTAATCTTTTCATTTTTCTTTACTGAAATTGGCAGTCTAGACAGTTTTGGCATTGTGACAGAAGTCACAGTACTTTCAACAGGCAACGATGTAATGAACAGAGGAACTGTGTCGCCAACAGATGCTCTGCCGAGGTATTCTTGATTTAGATCTGCGATTCTTTCTGGATGTTTTGACACGGTGTTTACGAATTCTGCTGTCTGCGTTGGACGATCTTCTCCAGTAGGTAAATCTTTCTCAAGTTGAAGTTGTTCCTTCACATGTTTTCTGTCCTCCCCAATCGGAATCAACGCAGTTTGAATAGCCTTTTGTTGCTTTTTAGCTTTCTCAAGTCTTTCCTCAATATCTTCACATCTGTCTTGTACATCATTCGTTGTATGTATAACGTCAGCTTTCGTGTCTATTTCAATGCTCATATCCAACTCTGTAAGATCGATATGATAATTCAGCGTTGCAATCTGGCGTTCCACTGCAAATCTCTGTATTTTGTTTTTCTCATAAAGTGGTTTTAGACGCCTATACGTCTTCTTATCTTGTTTCTCATAAGCTACTGTCATCTTTTCACAATAGTGACCTCTTTCTGAATTTAATACTTTCAGCCGTTCAGACAATACACCTCTATTCTTACTCATATCAAACACGTTTTGTCCGAGATTAATTGCTCTGTCTTCTCTTTTTAATAAATTATTGAGTAAATCTGCATTTGATTCTAGTTCAAGCTCTTTTAGTTGAATTTCTTTAGATAAAGAATACAGCCGTTTATTCATGTCTTCTTCCAATTTGGTCAGCTTTTCAAGTTTTGCGTTAAGGTCTTTGGTCTTTTCTTCGTCTTGTTCTAACCATCGTCTCGCAAGCCATGCTTCTTTTTGAAATTTCATCAGAATATCTGGCACCAAACGGACCATTTTCTCATTTCCTCTGTCAGGTATCTTCAAATGAAAGACAGGCTTTTCGCTATCTTGTCCAAACAGTTCTGGATCCAACGTTCTTTCGTAATCAAGCATGTGGTCCGTGCGTTCCTTTAAATGTGACAGCCTATGTGCTAATTTCTCAATTTCAGTTATGTCGTAAAGTTGTTTTATGTCATGGAACTCGCGTCCTAATGCTACCAATGCTTGTTTCATGATCAGTCGTTTCCTAGCATCTTGGGTTTCATTTTGTCCCGATCTCGGTGTCAAACTTACTGACCAGTTATCTGCATCGCCGATAACCGTCGTCAGACCGCTGAGACCACTGTATCCACTGTCCATGCTCCGGACTGACATTACGCTGGGCGAAGACATTACGGAATCTAACGAATTCTCCCGATCAGGCTGATCATAATCTATCGGATAGAAGTACTGAAACAACGGTGTGTAAACACGATCAAAGAAGTTGTCGCGTAACTGTCGGATGTAATCCAAATATTTGAAAAACCACGTGAAATAGTTCGTCAACTTTTCTTCCTCCGGAGTGGTTTTCACGTGTCGGTGACGTAACTTACATCGTTTCAGCTCCTTGAGATCATGAAAGCATTGGCGAATAGCAGCAACAGTTTTAAGTTTACGAATATCGGCGACTGTATGTTTTGACAGGGCAATTGTCATCCTGTACATAATGTCAACATTGAACTGATCAAAGGACTTGTAGACTTTGTCCTCGAATGCTGTTATCTGCTCGTATAGAAAATGACTTCTATACTTCTCGTCCATCTGCAGTAAGCGCATCTGAAAGTATACCGTTACATGGGTTATTTAAAAAGCTATAATCCCACTGTACAGTACAACCTCTCCAGACCGACCTTCTCTTGAGCAACAACCTCAATTTAACAACATTATCATTATTTATATTGTAAGAACGTACAGTAAAACCACAATATTAAGACCACCCTTGGGACCCTTGAAAATTAGTAATAATACTGAGGCGGTCTAAATAATGAGGTTGAATGAAGAGCAAAACAGTGAGACTGGTCTTGAAAAGTGTGTTCTTAATTGAGATGGTCTCATTATTGAGGTGGTCTTTATGTGAGGTTTTACTGTAATATTAAAATAACATCTCTGCAGTAATAACTTATCAACAACAGCTAAAATGTGCGTCTCCCAGAAGGTGTTGCTCTAGATATGTTGCACAGTGTGAAGAATTCTTTCTATGACTTTATGTTGGCTGGTCAGTGTAAGGTTGCGTTTTAGAACAATTTTGTAAGACACTCGGTAAACCTAATAAATGGTTCCGTTTCTCCGCTAAAAACAACTTGAAACAGGCAACTTTATTAGCTTATTTAGATGAACAGGAACCTTGATATTGACAGTATAAGTACAGTTTTCAGTCATATCACCTCGGAGTACATACATTCAGGCGCGATATTCATTGATAAATTCGTTAATTTGTTCAAAGTTCTTTGCGCTCTCATCCGGGCATTACCAATTTGAACGTAATATATCATTAAATGTTGATCTGTTTTAAACCGATTGTATCCATCGGTGAAATATGAAGTTTGTTTGTTAATGTTAAAATTGTTGACTGTACTAAATTATTTATATCTTCAATGGTGAATTCTAGTTCGAATCATTAAGTAAAGTAGAAGTAAAACAACATATCCAGAGCAACATCTTTCGGCGTTAAAAATTTCGGCTGTTGTTGATTGGATGTTGCTTTACAGAGGTAATGTTTAAACTTATAGGAGGTCGATGACATTGTTGAATATTGGGTTGTTGCTCAAGAGAGGGTCGCCGTGGTGAGATCACACTGTACTTCTACCTCGAACGGAGCATGATTTTTTGTCATAGTTTAGAGCCGTATAGAATTTGAGATCATGAATTGAAATTTTAACATTCCCACACGCAAAGGTTTATACAAATAAGTTCATGAAACGTGTATTTAATGGAAACGCCGTCTTTTCTTATCTAAGGCTGATAAAGATTATATTTCAGATTTGTATTCAAAAAGACAAACGTAATTTCACACCAGCAATGTACACCTATTATAGTATCATCGCTGTAAGCCAGCACGGCAAATATTTGATATCTATATGCATATATTAAGGGGGAAATGTATTCTTTCACATCCACCGTCCCTCCGTTAATGGTCTTAGAACAATTAATGAACTAATTAAGTGACAGTAACTGAGTTTCCTTTACCTATAATAAGTTAAGGGCTTTGGGGTGTCGGGTATTATTTATCTTCGTAATGACTTGTTTTGTATATAAATGTTGTGGAAGTATTTCAAACATTTCAAGACAATTCTAAACATGTGAATTATACATTAATGTTACAATATATACATTTGAACAGGATAAATATATGTTTATCATTGTGTATTGCAGTACTGTCTAATGAAAGGGGGCATTAAATAGTAGGTTAGTTGAAGTAATTGTTACGTTGTATTTTACGTCTGTGATCTAAGATGACCCCAATCTACTTAGCCTATTCTTCACTTCGTATTTGTACATAATTGATCAGAGATTACATAATGTAAATTTGTTTAATAGAAAACTTTAGTGATTTTGTATGATATTGAATTTCAGTAATTTATATCATGCTTTTTCTCCAGAGTTTAAACCTAGTGATCCAAGTCGTCTCTACGGAATAGAAACTCGTATCTGTCAATAAATGTATACAGTTACGTGTTGAGATTTATCGCATAAAAACTGCTTGACGAAGTCAGATTAAATTGTCAGATTAATGCGATGTCAATGACTTTTATTTCAATCTTGGAGCACATTCTACGATAGACACAATACCAATAACCATGACGAAACTTGAGACAATTTGTTTAGGATGTTCTCCAACCTCTTGTTAATAAAGAAATTGACAGTCGAGAGACACGTGCTACAACTCTAAACTCTGAAGTATACAAAATGGTTTTAAACAAAAACGCAGGGGACTATTTTCATGTCATTTTAAGTAGCTGTTTTAAAAATGTTATTTTAAACTCATCGAGGTGATTACCCAGAAAATAGTACTTGTGTCCATTGACTTTATATGCTGACTTCTCTACTGAGTAGGCAAACATGGTAATGTGAATGATAACATTAAATAATAAGTACTTGGAAGACAATGTCAGAGCTGCGATGGTAGAAAGAGAGGAACTCATTTTCTTATTTCATAATGATCACGTGCTTATCTATTGTTATATCGTGTTGTATAATCGACATATTTATTAAACTAAAAATGACCCAATATTATCCCACATGAGCACGAAAAACCTTCAAGGACGTAACGAACTGTACATAACAGTTACTGCTAACACACAAATTGTTAATAAGTAACGCACAATCTGTCGGTATTTGTCAGTGTGTTGTTTATTCACCTGTATAATAAATAAGTGTGAAACAACGCAGAGCAGAGAAAGCCGATCTTTACAGGATTAAATGGGAGAAACCATACCAAACAGACCAGGAGGCGCTAACAGTGATGGGACAAAGGTACATATGAAAATGGAACAGTGTTTACTAACAGTAAGGGACACAAAACAATACAAAAATTCGAAAAACAATAAAGAAACTAAACAACACAGCATCACCAAACACCTAGAACACGAATACGGATTGACACTGGGCTGCATGTCAAAGCAACAAGAGATTGTTAAAGCCATCAAAACGATCCCTGATATTGCATTCAATTGGTGAACATTCATCATTAGAAACAACACGCAGTCACTCCCTAATTAATTTATAATATTTAAAAACTGTCAAGAATTCCGTATGACTGGTAAACATGTTTCTTTGGTAAATTTTTCAACTACTGCAATTTTAAAAATTCTGAACCATTATGATTGGAAATCGTATTTACCTGCAACATTTCTCCTCTGTGTGTTAGGTTCGATCTTCGACTGATGTAACTTGCAGCGTCACTGGAAATACAAATAAAACATGTAAACAATGAATGTACAATCCAACCTCTCCATAGTGACCGTCTCTAAACCGCAATCATCTCCTCAACAACAACATCAAAATTCACGTAGTAAAACTGCGCCACCAATTTGACATGTCTAGAGCAATAACCAAACTTGAATGTTCCCAAAGGGTGTTGCTTAGCAAGGCTTTGCTCTCCATACCACAAGTATATTGCAAACGGCTGCCGCTTGTTTCTAATAGTGCATTTTGATTCCACACATAAAGACCATATCGAAATAAAGACCACCTCATAGAGCATTATTTTCACGGACAATTGTTTTTATCTAATTATAGGGGTTCCACTGTATACAAAATGTATTATGGTACATTTTTTGGTGCCATTATATTTTAACCGTTTATTGAGCATGAAAATCCAATCACACTCGGCCCTATTTATTATATCTTCTATTAATACACTAAAAATGGAATATAGTTTACAATCAAATAAATAATCTAATCAATCGTGTAAAAGCACAAGTTTCAATTTAATGGTCGTACATTTTCATCATTGCTTCACAGACTGATATGTAAAATCCAACAGTTGATGTTCATTCAGCGCAAGTCGGTCCAGTTATAAAATAGTTTTAAAGTTTATTACATAAGTATTGATCCTCTAAATTGGAACACTCTACAATAAGGTACTTGAGCTCTAGTTAAGTTCAATGGAAAGGTTGCTATTAATATTTGTTTAAACCTACTGTTAAAAGACTTGCAGTGATTTTCGATGGCAAAATTTGAGCGAACAGGAAATGCGACGGAAACAAACACATACTATAACGCCAAAACTAAACAATGACACATAATATAACGCCAAAATTAAACAATGTCATAATTTTGATTATTTGTTAAATGCACTTAGCAATTGTATGGATCTAACTAGAGGACAATTTTATTGATAACATCTTTGTTTCGTTTCCTGAGCAATCATAATGAGCGTTGCTATAAAGTTGTTTATTTGCGTCTATGAAATCGAATGTACATTCAGCTTTGTTTCCGTATTATAAAATAGTTTTCCGTTTTAATTGTTTATACCATTGATTGTCAAAATACCTTTTGGTATAAACTTATACATACATTTTTCTCTCGTGACCGAGTGGTTAGGGAATACTCATCGGGAGCGTAAGGTTTTGATCCTAGTAGGGTTCCGTTCTAATGTGGCAGGTCTGTGAGCCACCAGCTAGTTAAAGTTAAGTAAGTGCCTCATAGGTTAGAAAATGCTGAATCTTTAAATAGGCACTACTCCAAATTAACACCCCTTTACCTAATATGCTTACGAAAATGTAAGTATTTTATATCGCTAGGTATTTGATAATGTTTCTTTTCAGCACAAACAGTTAAGCTTGCATACGTAATACATGTATCAAACTTTAACATATGCAAACAAACGGTCAATGTCTCGTAGAGGAAATTTTCATATACCTTGGTAGGACAAGACAAGGGTCTAGATAATTTTAACTTTTCGTTCGGTCATATGAAGTTCATTTGTAATCGGTAGATAAGTACTCATTTCCGAGACATAACGACCTCGCAATTGTTCTGTACAAATGCCAATTAACCGAGTTTCACAACGTACGATATCGTCTTTTCAAATGATGTATTTTTATTCCTTTTATGAAGATACATCCTTACGACAGAGCCCCTAGAACCTTCATAAATGTGATAAACAAATGTAAGAAATATGACTTAAGCCAAGCATGTTATTAGCGTCAATACATGCCGTTGTATTGTTATATACAATGTTTTTGGCTAATTAGCTTGGGGTTTTTCACTAATATGGTGTTATCAAATGACTTACAATAACAGGGTATACATTCGATAATTGCACCCTTTTACAGACATACTAATATATATTTGGACCCCTGCTATCATAATCAATGCGTAGCTGTGTGATAGCTAATTATAGTTGTCAGGTGCCAACCATGTTAAAAACGATTGTTGATTTAAATTGCTCGTGGAAAAAGTAGGAATTCAGAGTGTGTTTAAACACAAACACAGTAAATGTAAAGCCCCTATCAATTAAACGAACAAACATCTATGTCAACACTGTCATACTATTTTTAAATGAATGTTTATGCAGTAAGAAATGCATTTAATACATTTATACTAAACAGCTGTGATCCCGATTAACAATATTACGAAGCATTTTGTATGCAAGAAAATGCATCTGTACTGGTAACAAAACGTTTTTTGTTACCCTCCTTGCATGGTATAAAAGAGTTGGTGGAAATGTAAGGTTTTTCCACGACTTGCTGGTATATTCGTCACACAGTAAGAGTGAAATTAACAACCAGGGGTTCGTTTTATCTGTCAATTTATAACACTGGATAATTTTCAGATATCGCACCGTCATCAAGGTTGATATTTTCCTTGATACACCAAGTAATACTGTGCACTTAAGAATTCCTAATAGTGAGTCTGATGTTAACGTCGAGGTATACATGTATATACGAGTAGTTTAGAATGAATGTGATAGTAATCAAGAAATGTGATATGCAATGTCATTGACAATAATACGAAGGCATACCCGAATGTACTGTAATATGCTCTTATTACCCAGGGCGTTTCTAGACATGTACTCATAATGAAGCTTACTTGTACATAATTTACCTCGTATATAATGTCGAGTGGTTGTTTATCCCGTTGGGGAAAACCATTAATGCGAGCTTGAAAAAACTGAATGTAAAGTACTAAGTATGCAAGTGCATTTTAAAAATTGAAATAATGAAATACTGGCCTTGACAAACGTATCTTTTGTATAATAGGGTGTAGATATAATATGTTATATGTAGGAATTTGGCTAACGGGTGGTTTGAGCATTTGAAGTACATCGTACTTTAAAAATGCATTCGAATTATAGAAAGCTGATTTTTCTTTAAATGAATGAATAGAAAATTGATCAGAATATGATGATTCGTAGCAGAATATTATATCAAGTAGTTATTTACAGATACCCGTTCACGCATATTCACTCTTTCAACGATAGTAGGTAATGAATTTCTTGTAGTTTTTTAAATCTCTTTTGAATATTTTGAATTCTATAGACGTGACTTTTGAATGCAATTGTGTAAATGTTTACTTTTAAAGATTTACTTAGACGACCTCCTCAGATCTGTAAAATCCTTGTGGTAATAAATAATTAAACAATCCTGTATAATTTACTGCATTAAAATATTAAATTCGTTTTTGTGAGTTTTAAAGAAGCCGCATTATATAAATATTTGTCAGTACTACATAACAATTTGATTAGCCTAATGTTTTAGGCGTTGTATTTGCAATACGGTTATCATTAAAACGCTGTTTATCTGGTATTACTGTACATATTACATTCAGGTTTTAGACACAAAAATATTTTGCTAGGGATCGAGTTCCAATTAAAAGGTATCAATGGACGATATAAGCGACTTGCGACATATTTCCGAAATATCAGTGCAAGACAACAAATGTTGTTGAACACGGAACGTTTATGGCAACCTAAATACAGCAAAAGCTCTCTAGAGCAAGAACCTCTCTTCCAAAATATATATTACCAGCAGTAAGTATTTAATATTAAGTAAACCTCTCTATAGCAACAAACTCTCAACAGCAACAAAACGGCGACTCCAGAAGGGCGTTCCTCTAGAGAAGTTGCGCTGCGTATTTTGCTCCCAAGTGTGATATTTCTGCATCTTTGTTATTCTAAACTAAACATGATTTCAAAATGTATGCCGAGTGATGAAATTTAGTTTGCATACATATGCTGCAATTAATGTAAAAAGTTTGCAGTGTAAAGGTCATACAATTACTAGCCTCCCAAAAATGTATAAAAACACACCCTGTCATGTATCGTAAACTCTGTTTCAGTGCATTTGTGTAGGATAGCTATTTTTGTTCATTACACCTTACGACACATGTTTGTCGTCTGCAGTAATAATTGTCAAGCATTGTTAGCAAAATTGTAGTCATTTCAGCATTTAGAAAAGAAATGACATGTTCTGTTTTCAGTGAAAATCGTCTTGTCGTTTGAAGTTTTAAACTTTTCTTTGAACAATAAACATGGTCTTTTGATGTCTTAGATAGGATCAAAATCACCGTCATGTCGTGCACTTAATGATTAGATATTTGTGACCTTTATATGCTATTGCTGACGGTACAGTTCCTTTATCTTACCTGCATATTTTCTATTGGGAATCGTTAAATTGTATACAGACAAACCTCACGTAAAAAACATCTCAAAAGTAAGACCGCCTCATTGATAAGACCCTTTAATACGACCAGTTTTTAAATGTTCTTTCATACTTTAACTAGATAACTAAAACCACCTCACAATAAATCCAGATTTTTTCCAGAACCAATGATGGTCTTATTATTGAGGCTTCGCAGTATTGAAGTAATTCCTTGAGATGAACTATGTTTTAACTAAACAACCATCTTATGTTTGTTGTGAGTTTTAAAAAAAACAGCCTTTTACAAATAGAGACTCAATACATTTCGTTGGCAGATTTAATTTTAATGTTCAAACTGATCAAACAATCAACATTTCCCTTACTATGCCTTATAATCCTCCATCCTTCATGGCCGTGTAATTTGAAAACAGTTTACAATTTCTTAACAATGCTACTTCTCAAAAGTTCGGTTATGAAGTGATAATATAGACGACAAAACAGACTATGATCTAATAATGCTATTTTGAAAATGATTTTTGGTGCAAAGGATGCATACAATTCTTGAATATCGGTGCATATAAATCAAAAATGTATTTTGAAACTGATCAAACAAGATAATTATATTCAATTTGAGAAGATGAGCTAATTTTATAAAGCAATAATAAATGTTGGTGGGGCGTATTCGTGTTTTCATACTTTTATATTTGTATGATAAATGCTTGCTGCATGTCTTTCGAACCAAAGGTGGATTGAATATTAAAAAAGTTTTTTTCTACATTTTATTGTTGTCAAACATAATCTTACTTTGAGCTTAATTCGTTTTGACATTATTAAAGCCATGACTGTGTAATTAAATTATTTCAAATCTACACCCATTCCACTTGCTTGCATGACGAGCGCATATAGTGTCTGTTATTACGTTGTTAATAATCAGTAACAAGTGCTCATCTTTAGATGACTAGACATTTACAAACACATTTTTTAAATTAAATCAGTGTTTTTGTATCAATTACGTATTGCATAGTTTGATATATGAGCACTTCCCTGACAAAACATGTAATAGTGACGTTGGTTATGATGTCGAGTGTATCCCTATGAAAGGTTGAAATATGTATACGTATTGAGGGATTTTTTTCTTCATTTGATATGTATTATGTTAACCACACAAACATGAAATTCTGCTTTGTGTATTTCCATGATTTTGACGAAGGACTAATTAATGAGCAACAAACTTAGTAATTATTTGGAAAACAGTTTTTAAGAATAAATAAGCGCTGCAATGGGATTTACAACCTCTTTTGTAAGTGACGTCATTTCAAGAAAACGCACCAAGTGATGTCACTATTTGCAAGCCGGAAACAATTATGCTCTATAGTTTCTTTGGTCACTTCATTTTCATATTGCCATACATGGCAAATATTGCTTACTGTCAGTACATGGTGACGTCACATGTATTATTTTCTGGAAATGACGTCACAAAAAGAAGAGGTTGATAAAGCATTTCTGACGCAACGTCATCATTGTGTAGTTTAGTTGTACGTATTGTTCTTACCATAAAAACAAAAGTAGACTTCCGATTTTAATATTTTTGGTATTTGGTATGTAAATACTTGAATATCATGTTTTTGGTCACAAACACAGGTATTGTCGTGGAAATGCTCATATTTATTATATACTACTCAAAACTTGCTAAGGATTACCTGTTATTATTTTGGTTCAAATATATAAAGCTGTTAAAAGAAATTAAAACTGCTTATCATTGTCAAGAGTACGTGGCCAGGCATTGTGAGACAATATTAGCATTTTGTCAGAAAAGTTAACATGACATAATCTGACGTCAAAATGACGTCAATATAAAGATCAAAATTTCTTGATAGCACATATCAAAAAGAAACAGTTCAATTTTTATATTCCTTAGTCAGACATAAATGTGACTGGAAATCAAGCTAAATACTGGAGTTTCATACTTCTCATTGGAAGTTGTTCTTGAGATATAGCCCTTGGCATTTTGCAAAGAAAATCACATTAAAGTAATTTTCTGGTACAATCCTAGTCAACTTGTATAATTAATGTTTGAAATGGACAATTTAGCCTTGTATCATTATAGCCAGTGTACAATTTCGCCGAATTTGAAGGCCTATACGAGGACATATTAGTAGTAGCCTTATGTGACCCTTAGCAAATTTTGAGTAGTATATATGTTTATTCATATTGTGGAGTCAGTGGAAGGGAAGAATATATGGCGTTTTCATATTTCGAGGCCCCGAAAAAGTACAAAACCATGACTTCAAAATCACGTCCACCTTTTAACGATCATTTATTTAAAAAAATATTTTTCCATCGTATAATGACAGTCATATTTATAATGGAGAGGGTATTAGTAAATTGTATACAGACTATGCTACAATAAATAATCGTAGATGCGTAGATACATACAATAATGTATGTCGGGGTACCCTAAACAATTATCCAGGAATGACCTAAACATATTCCTTTCAGCTGTCATAAAACCAAATAAGAAATAATATTTACTCTAAAGTATTTATCCATACATAGATATTATATCAATTATAAGTCAATTTATCACTAAAATTGGGTTTAAATTATGTGAATAGTACTTTAAAAACATATTTAGTATTTCACAATGCTGCGTGCCATAAATAGCATCGATTTTAACAGGATATTTATACGAATACAAAAATCCTTAATTCGGAATAAATCAATGCCACATTTTTCTTCATAAATAATGAAACAAAATGAAGCATTAAAGAAATATATGCATTTATAATATCCAATGGTATTCCTAAGTGATTTGAATTTCTGACAGCACTGGTTTCAGCTCAGTCTTTATCTGTTTATTATTCGCAAACAAATACATCAGAATGCCCGGGCACATAGCAATACAGGCTGGTGTCACTACGTTCTAGCAGCTACAGCCTTTGTACATGTAAAACTGTTTCATTCTTATGGGCGTGGTCTATGAAAGAAGATTAGTATAAATGGGCTTTGTCGAGTTCGTCTCTAATATCATTATGTTGTCTACCGTATTTTTTTAAGACGGTACACTTACTTAATATTTTAGGCATTCAAATATTTAACCAACCTCTTGACTTATAAAATTTATGGAACGAATGCAATCGGAACAGATGTAGAATCTACATTATAATAAAGTATGTTTACATTATACCAGAAACTGTCTGCGAACTATAAACGAGCTATCTTCTCAAGCTAACTCCAGCAAAAGCGTTTTCCTTTTTACCAAAATATAAATAAAATGATTGGATCTTATTATCATCCCTTAACAAAAAGGAGATAATACCCTTAAATACATCTTGACATCTCATGTCAACACTAGGCAGCTCGTATGCATAGAAAGCAATAACTGACAAAGTCAATAAAAACTGACAAGCTTTGTGCAAAAGCACTTCATATTTTCTTTTTTGTACCCACAATAAATGGGAATGACAAAAGGTTCATCTTGAAGTCAAATAGTGTTTTATGTAATGCAAACTGGCGATGAATAACTGCATTTTAACAATACTGATTGAAACATGACGCTCATAAGTATAATTCAATGCAGACGAAACTTGAAACGAATTTATTGATAAAAGCATTTAATGACGGCAATTAATTATATCCGCATGTGGCAAATAGTAAAAAATTGTTCATGCTTCAACACTTTTGCGTATCATAATCTCAGTATTTATCAGATTGGGCCAGATCAATTTGGATCTATGACTAGCTGCATCGGGCTGGTTGGTCTTTTCGTTGTCTGTTAGAAAGAAATGTTGAATAAAATAAATGAAGTCGAGCAGATAATGTCACATTCAATGTGCACAGCCAGCCCAAAGGCAGATGGAGACATTGTCATATATACATACAAATAAACAATCACAAAGGCAAAAGGCAAACACATAAATGATGGGCGGAAGTAGAATTACCGCCTTGGTGGCAGAACATCACAGAGGCTTTAAAAAGACGACGAATACAGGCTTAAGCATAAAGAACATTTTGTAAATAGAAGAGTAGATCTATGGAGCCAGGCAATCAGAAACCAGAGCAACTGAAGAGGTGTCGTTACGGCTTGAAACCATTGAAACTACCATTGACGGCGTATACAACACGACAGTGACCTATTCTGAATGCATCAAAGTGTTCCTCATTCAAGAACCAAATGATGTTGGCATCAATAGATATTTGTTTACAGAAACATTAAAAGGAATGGAAGTATCCACTCAGTCATTTTAAAGTTTGTTTTCATATTTGAATTATTTCAATTGTTTTTATATCATTTTATAATGTAAAAAGTATAAGTACTAAATTCTATTGTAAACTTATCTGTTTTTTCTTCCATTGGAATATTGTAAGGTAATTTCGTACATCTCTTCATGTATATCGTAGGAAAGTAAGTATCAATATCTGCTGAACTTGTATTACCCACCGTTAAAACTGTGATGACGTGTTCATGGTTGTAAAAAAGAAAGATATAGACGCAAGAATAAGTTTTGTATTTTTATCGACTCTTCGTTTGTAAAATATTCCTGTCAGGTCGGTTCTTAGATTTCAAAAATGATGGAGAAGGATCCAATTTGGTTTGGTCTTACTCGCAACACCATACAAAATAGACACGTAATTATTTTGAAACTTAGTAAACGTCAACTAAAGTCATACCTTGGGACTGAAACCACTGGGAGAAATCCGCTTCCTTTGTATCGGCTCATTTAAAGGTCAACAAAATATTCCAATCTTTTTTAGAAAACACAATAAACTAGAGAATATCGGCAAAACGCTTGAAACAGATTGTTTCTATGAACGTGCATCAGCAATTTCCTTAATGGTTGCAATTGTCCACATTGAATAATGTTTCCGTTGTACGCAATAGTTCGTGTATCGAGTCCTATAGATTGTTAACATATGCCATTTTCAAGTTTACAATTTTTATCAAATCCAAAAAAAAGTATTGAAAAGCTTTTTTTTGTCTGTCTTTATTACAAATTTTCTTTAACACTATATTATAGTGTAGACATTTTCAAATGGAACAGTTTACTTTATTATGGTTTTCTCAAATTTGTTCCTTGTCTTTTCATGAACGTTTATCTCGTCGAATTTTTTAAAAAGTTTATTTACTTACTGGTTTCCACAATATAGCGGTTATTCAGCTCTCGCTATCACGTTCCGACAATGCACATACATCTTTTAAACTTTAAAGTTAACAATATGTCATACTTCTAATTAAATAAATATTTATGCTTAACGAGTATGTGTTTAATTGTACACTTCTGGATCAAACTATGCAAAGATATGAACAAATTATAGGTTTAAACTATCTTTGTTGATTTCAAGTTTCGTATCTAGATATTATATTTTGATAGGCCGTCTATTGGTCCCTACCGTGCACTACACTATTTTGACAACGACCGTCTTTGTAATTCTCATGAAAAAACTGTTGACCACATTTCTATCACCAGATTTAATGCGTCATCTTTTTATCTATAATTTATTTTATGTCCATGTGACATGATTGTGCTATATCACTTTTCATGATAGATTCGCTGTTTTTTTATCTTTACTGAAATTGGAAAGTTTAACTCGTTACTCGATGTCGTGTGAGAAATCATAGAAACAGTTTAAATAAGTGTTAACTAAATTAAACTATATGAATCGAAACGAAACGAAATGTTAGGTGATAAATGCAAGCAGTGCGACACATTTCAGTATTCAGTTTCTCCTAGTTATCCCTTGTGGTCGGCCATGCCCCTGTTTCCTCACGTGTGTACCATTGAGCCTCCTCAAATGCCTTATGTTTTATGGATTATTGTTTTCCCCGAGGCATGTGTGGAGAGGCACTGTCTTATGTATGTGGCGTTCCCTTTAGCAACTTATTCCCTCTTTTTTATAGCAAACACGGCAATATGAATGGAGTGTAGAGTGACTTAACGTGTGATATTCTTTAAAATAAATCCATCTCATCATGACATGAACGATTTTCGATATTTTGGTCAGAAATTGAATGATCTTTATAAACGAAAAAATGCGTTACCCTTTTAAAACCTACAATAGACGATGGATTGAATAAAGATTCCCTTTTGGATAAACAATCAAATATCGATATGATAAATAAATGCATTGTTATATCAGACGAACACATTTTTCATCAGAATGGAACAAAGAAGATCTATATTTTCTCAATAAATTGCCGTAAAGAATCTATTGTGCATAGATTGAACGTACTTTCAAGCCGATCTTATGTATATGTATGTCATTACTATGGATATCTTTCGTGGAGGTAAAACCATTGTTTGCCGAACTGTAAAAATTCACAGCTCTTTCACGAACCGTTTAATTTAAATCGTGTTTTGATAGATACGTTTTGCAAAGGAATAAATTAATTGCAAACATCCCAGGTCAGATATTGGGTCAATTCATACAGAGATATTATCTTTTGTGTTGCAAACTTATGGGAGATTTTTTGAAAACGAAGTTCATTCTCGTTTACTGAAATTCCCCCTCATGGAGTGGTAAATGTAAAATAGATTTAATATAATTAAATACTTGTCTAAATCTCATCAAATTGGATATAAATATAATGTTCGCTACGGTAATGTGAAACAATTTAATAAATGAATGTAATATTAAATTCCATATTTGTGACTTGTTGAGATTTAAATCAATTGCTGGCCCTTATTATGAAATTTTCAACCTAGACCCGGAATTATAACCAGATTATCAATGCTTACAAAAACTTTCTTAGCATTTGGTCTGTGAAACTAAGATAGAATGTAAGTTATAAGTGTTAAGTGCTGAGTTGGATGGTTCAAAGCAATTCTTACCATCATTAATTTCATGTCTTCCAAAAATATAAGATATTTGATTTAAATTGCTATTAACTAAAGGGGAGCTTTTTTTATTAGAAACGATTATCTGAAACATCACGCAGTTCCTTAGTTTCTTTTCCTTTTCTTTTTTCTTGTTTCTTAAGTTGAAGAATATTACATAAGTAGATGCTATTTATCTACGTATTTGATTGTAGAGTTTCGATACGTGTCATTTTACTTGTATTTCACTTAGATCATGTATGTCTTTGTATGTACGGATGTATGCATGACTGTCTTTGTGCTGTTTTGTGTTATTTAACCAAACACACTTACGTGCCGAGTCAGCTGTTAATAATGATATACATATTAAATCTTAGATTCAAACTCAGTTCTAAGAAAAAATGGACACAATGTTTACCTCACACTCAGTAAGGCTCATTGTTATTCTCATCGGACACTCGTATCCCCGTAAAGTAATGAGAGGTATGTGCTGAGTAGTGTGAAATGCTTATAATTCCTGTGCTGGCTTTGACATTTAGCTCTCAATTAAAATCTCTATCAAACAACTTTTCAAAACTTATGTTTTGTGTTATAGAATACAAGAACAATGACTTTTGGGTCAGAAACTAAATTATGCGCACATGAAGTATAAGACCTTCCTATGTCGTTTGTTACCATGGAGATATAATTAGTTGAAGTATATTTTAAAACATCGCTACTTAGTATTATTCTAACAGATCCACAGTTATCAAAATTCATTTAAAAGTGAAAATAAGTTGCTACAGGGAACGCCGCATACATTAGACAATGCCCCTCCACACAGACCTCCGGGAAAACAACAATCCATAAAACATCAGGCATTTGAGGCGGTGCAAGGGTAAATACGTAAGGGAACAATGGCATGGCCGACCATAAAGGATAACTAGGAGAGTCTGAATACTGAACAGTGTCGCACTGCTTACATTTAACACCTAATATTTCGTTTTTTTTCGTTAGGCCAAAGGGGGGGGGGGGAGGGGGAGAGAGAAAATAACAATAATAAAGTTGAAGTTGTCCAGTCATTTCTTTGTTTTGGTATTAGTACTGTAAAACTTCACTTAAAGAACACATTAAGATTAAGTCAAGACTACCTCATTAATAAGAGCATGTTTTTTACGAAACACATTTTATTGTTCTTCCATTTCTTAACTCAGTAATTAGATCACATCATAATTAACACAGAGTTTCGTTATAACCAATGTATGTCGTGTTACTGACGTAAAACAGAAACCTGGTCGTTTGTTATTTTATGATTTACGGTACAGTCTTAACCTAATTATATAAACGAGGTTATCAGATTAAATATCTCGTTAAAACCGATTATTTGATACCATCCACTAAATAAATCAATAATTAGGTATTATAACCATAAAGCAGGTCTTTATACAAAACTTTTCATGTAAACAAAATTAATCCCGCTGTTCATATTAAAACATCATTAATTTATGTTTTTTTACATTGATGCGAAAAACTAAGCCATCGGGACAGCGTATGCACGTATTCTCAGGCATTAATGAACATTACTAAATCAACACTTGTAAGCTTCGGAAATCAATCATCAAGTAAGTATAAGCATAAGCTATAATACTATAGTAAATGTCATGGGAAAGGAACTTTAATATGTAAAGTTAGCGGTATGAGCATTAGTGTCAGAAACAGAGTGCATCTGTTTACAACCGCTAGCAGTACCAGCAGTTCTATGGTTACTGATGTCAGTAACAGAGTGCATATGTCTACAACCGCTAGCGACACTAGCAGATCTATGGTTACTGAGGTCAGTAACAGAAAACAGCTGTCTACAACCGCTAGCGGCACTAGCAGTTATATGGTTACTGATGTCAGTAACAGCAGTAAAGCTGTCTACAAACGCTATAGCATCACTAGCAGTTATATCGTTAATGGTGTCATTTACAGCAGTACAGCGGTCTACAACCGCTAGTGACATTAGAAGTTCTATGGTTATTGATGTTAGTAACAGCGGTACAGCTGTCTACAACCGCTAACGGCACTAGCAGTTCTATCGTAACTGATGTCAGTAACAGCAGTACAGCTGTCTACAACTGTTAGCGACACTAGCAGTTCTATCGTAACTGATGTAAGTAACAGCAGTACTGCTGTCTACAACTGTTAGCGACACTAGCAGTTCTATCGTAACTGATGTAAGTAACAGCAGTACTGCTGTCTACAACTGTTAGCGACACTAGCAGTTCTATCGTTACTGATGTAAGTAACAGCAGTACAGCTGTCTACAACCGCTAGCGACACTAGTAGTTATATGGTTACTGATGTCAGTAACAGCAGTAAAGCTGTCTACAACCGCTAGCGACACTAGCAGTTATATGGTTACTGATGTCAGTAACAGAGTGCAGCTGTCTACAACCGCTGGCGACACTAGCAGTTCTATGGTTACTGATGTCAGTAACAGAGTGCATCTGTCTACAACTGTTAGTGGCACTAGCAGTTCTTTCGTTACTGATGTCAGTAACGGAGTGCATCTGTCTACAACCGCTAGCGACACTAGCAGTTCTATAGTTACTGATGTCAGTAACGGGGTGCATATGTCTACAACCGTTAGTGGCACTAGCAGTTCTATGGTTACTGATGTCAGTAACAGCAGTAAAGCTGTCTACAACCGCTAGCGACACTAGCAGTTCTATAGTTACTGATGTCAGTAACGGAGTGCAGCTATCTACAACCGCTAGCGACACTAGCAGTTATATGGTTACTGATGTCAGTAACAGAGTGCATATGTCTACTACTGTTAGCAGCACTAGCAGTTATATGGCTTAATTTCTTCTTGAATTCAAGTAAAATTCATTGACGAAACCCCGCTTTAAGCTTTAACGATGTTGATAACTACGTACTGTCTTTACTTGTTTACTATTAACCCACGCACGTAATTATATAATAAGCCCGATCACACACCGAAACGTCTACATAAATAATTAATATTAATTACAACTGACCAGTGCTCGGCAGTTAGTGGAATGAGCCGTACTTAATGTGTCGCTTAAGAAAAATGGTTTCCCCTCAGTAATTGTCTAATCTCAGGTGATTTTACAAACATAATGACTTAACATGAAAGTGGTCGTGAGGCGAAAGTTATTTTACCTGTCATTAAATTTACCTGGTAGATGTGTTGCTATGGTGATTTTCTATTTGATCTTGTCTAGGTGATAGATTGAAGTCCATACCGGGCCTGGTGTACTTAATTACTTTAAAAACGAAAAATCGTCACTCTATAAACAACCGTAGCGTGTTTCATGAATGTTTTAAAGATAAAATGTGCGTTCAAAATCCATGCTAAAATCTCTTAATTTAACATGAGGTTTGCATTTAATAACTATAATTTAAGTAACTTTGTCGATCCATATAAAGACTCATATCACATCGACAACGTGATAACGAATGACAAATTAAAATATTGAAATAAATCTATCTACCTCAAAAATAAGACCAAATAAAATTAAGAACACAAATTTCAAGTCGAATCACATAAATGTGTATATTTCAGCAACAGAAGTATATGTTTGAAAACACTACTCGAAATTATATTAGACTTTGTTACATGTTGGCTTTATTACAATATCTGAGGGTGAGAGATTGTCAATATCCTTGATTTAACTCTTCGATGATCATATATTTATTTCCCTCACCTATCAACGGTATTTAATGTTTCCTTTAATATTTTTTTCGGCAAAATAATACAGTGCAACATATCACAGGCAGCTCTCTTTGCGTGATGCACGTTTTGGTTGTTGTTTAAAGGGAGCTTTGCTATAGAGAAATTAAACTGACAGTAAAAAAGTAAATACTAAAATAAAAACGATTCTTGTTAGTCGAGAGGGCCACTCGAGAGGGTTGTACTGTTTATATGATAGTTCAGAGATGTTTTACGCAGTATCTGTTGTGTCTATATATACTTTAAGTACGCGCGCGTCTAATATTTACCGCATGAGTTAATTTTTTGTAAACAATACAACCGACTAAACGTTTTACGTCATAAATACTGAGACATTACTACATTTGAATTGTTTTGTCGTTAAAATGCATCATTGTTTGTGTATATATCACAAGGCTGTTTAAGTGAACATGTTACTTTAAATTTATGATTTTTATCATATTTTTGTGTCAAGTAATACAGTAAAGCCTCACTCACTCGTATAAGCCACTTCAAAATGTATACAAGCTCATCCAGAGACTGTAATGTCATATACATGGACAAGTTTTCTATAACATATCAATTCTATAGCCAGACCGTCTGACAACTTAGACCGACTTTCTAGAGAACCAATGTTGGTTTATTATCTACTTTTCATTGTATATTCCGATATTAACATCTAGTCACTTCTAACTGTATGGTACGTAGACTAGCTTCGAAATATACAGTCGGACACCGTTCACTCGAATTTTATTTCGAATAATTCATGTTTTTTTAAATATCCCATTTGCATTCGACGTGGATAAGACGATACAGTCGAGACCTGATATGTATTTAGGATGATGCAAAGTATTCAGATAGAATAAACGAACTTCTACTGTATAAACCTGCGCAAATAAATATCCATCAGTTTGTCTTCAGGAATTAATTTTGAATTTTAGAACATTTCGCTTTAATGTGAAAATCAGTAACCGATTCTATTATGTACGACGTACGTATAAAATGTACATGCTCTGTATAATGAGTTTTAATACTGTATATATACAATCTGATTTGTTGAGTTTGCAACAGTATTTCAGTTATGTACGACAGACAGTTGACCTACCTAGTGTTCCTGTGATACCAGCCAGTACCAATCTGTTCTCATCAAAATAAAATACAACTTTGCCACATGAATCAAGGGTGGAAGACAAATGATTTTGCATGTAAATACTTCGGTCAAATTGACCAGGACACTATATGCCTCACGCGAGATTCCAACCTAAGACCCTAGAGCTTTACCGACGGAACTAACAAGGCGGGATCAATCAAAGTAAATGTCCTTTATATTTTTTTTAATTTATTTATTTGAGTATCATTCTTGCATAAAACACAATATTTCATTAAAAACAATACATACATATTCATGCAAGACCATTCTATAAGAATTATAAGAGACTATGGCACAGTAATTTTAGACATTCCGTTTACAATCTGAATAGAATTACATCACTATACAAATAGATAAATTAAAAGTTGAGAGGCTGGCATTAATCTCGACTAATAAGTATTTTTAAGTATTAATATACCAAACAAAAAGAGCTACAAGAGAAAAAAAGGTTGTATAAGATATGAATATCATAACACTAATGAGTATTATTTAAGACAAATTTAAAAAACATCAAATATTATATCTGATCAGATCTATTTTTAACTGTATTAATACCAGCTTCCCAGTTTAGCAATAGTTATCTACATAAAACATAGTTATAATTTCTTAAAATAAATAAGGTATCATCAAACTTTGTAAAAAACATAACATTTCAATGTTTAAAAAGGATGCATTTTTTATGAATGAAACCCTTATTAATATTCTAAAAGTAATCCGTATTACATATTTTATCCACTTTAACAGCACTAAAGGCATTGCATGTTTTCTCCCATTACGTATATTGTCATGTGTTTAATTCTATATAATTTGACAAGAGGTCAATATGTCCCTCATTAATGACATACGTCATGTTTGCTGCATTAAATAATGATTCCATCTATACATAAAACCACAAAATTAAAGTTAATAAACTTAGGGATTGCAAATAACACAAATAACAAATAAACATAACTTATAAAAAATTTATCAATAAGTAGTAAATTCATAATCAGAATACGTATGTACGATGCAAGCGTAAACATTTATAATATAGTGCCGGTCTAACTCCCTTTATATCCCATGCATAATTAATTGAGTGAGCAAATAATTAAGCTGAAAATAAAGATGTTTATTCTATTCAAAATTATTTTAAGTGCGATCAAGGAATGGAGCCCGATTACCCGACATGATTACCATTTGATTAATGTTTTTACATGTCATTTGATTAATATACAAAGTTGCTTGTTGAATAATGCGTTGACATATCAGTGTATGGACTGCTGTGTAATTAAGCGTTTTGCAAGTATAAAATATTAATGGTTTGGTAGACTTTTTTGTATATTTAAACGTGTATACAAAGTGATTAACACGTCCACAAAACATTTTATTCTTTAACCCAAAATTATGTATTTTTTCAATAGAGATATCAGTGCATTCCGTATAAAATTCATCCCCAGAGCGGTCCTTTCTTTTAAAAGTTAAAACCTCTCTTCAACTACGACAACAGCTTCCCCGTAGTAACTATGTCATTTAAGAAACAAACTAATAAATGCATACTCATCATAAGATTGATTAAAACATGTTTTAGCGGCATATGATACAATACACCTGTAAGTTGACATGGTATTTTTTCCGTTTTATTGTCATTTTTGGTATAAATGACAGTTTGTAATAAATTAGAAGTTATTATGGAACATTTTATGTCAGTGTATGCTTGTATGACATGTATATGCACCAGGAAATTAACTTTATTCTTATCTGAACATATCATGACCCTATCTTTTTAATTAATAACTTGCGCTCATTGTGCATGTCGTTGTCAATATATTGAGATGGGCTTATAACAATTATGGCATATCAGAGGTCTAAACATTATATTCCCCTTGGCCGCTTAAGTGCTCCATCAGATCTCAGATATTTTATCCAACTTGCTTAAGCTACCTTTTAAATGGCGAAAAAATTAAATAGTATCAGAGCATTCTATTAAAACAATGGGAATTTCCATGACAATCCTTTCGAAATGAACTAGACTGTCACATAGCAGTACGTAGGCTACAGTATTGTGGCGTAGGGGTTGTTGAACCTGCTGGTTTTGCTCAATATCGCCATTGTACAAAAACAATCATATCCACCATTTTTGACATACTGCTTTCGAAAAATTGTGTTTGAATTTGTTTTAAGCTTTCAACTGGATTCATGTAATCGGTGCGAAGAAATGCTGTTTAAATGTAGTTGTAAGAGCATCCATTTTCATTTAATCCAATTCAAAGATATTAATCACAAGAGCAAGCCAGAGACAATTGATGCACCTGCTTCCATGTAAATATTGTCCTATGACTTTTAAAACGGATGTCACTTTGAGCTTCTGTCGGAACTTCTAATTCGGAGTATGGCCTAGAACAAAGCCGAATTGAAATACATTTTGTGTCGAACTCGGGAAAACATAGAAAAGGTACTTACGACTCGCTCTGACTTCTTTGTTTCCACGTCGCCATAGTTGCATAAAAATCACCAAAAATGTTCGATTAACTCATAAAAAATTAATTCCGTTTCTTTAAATCAGCATACATGTATATTACAAACGGTTTTAAAAATGCATTTTATATACGTTTCAGCAGTAAATAGAGATCGTCTGATGCCGTTCGTAGTTCAATTATTTTTTTCAAATGTCACTGTTTTTCTCCTTTTATCAGTCTCGGTTACTTTTTTCATCTAAATCAGACTGCAAACATTAATCATTTTATAAATTATATCTTTAATATGCATTTTCTGTTCACACCAAATCCTTTCTACCATCTCTTTCTAACTCTCTAAGAGGTGTTTCCCATTTATCGCGTTCATTGTGTTCAAGAACATTGCCAGTTACAGATGCGCATCCTTTATCTACTAGCACATCTAAAACTGCTCGACAATTTACGATCACATTAATTGACAAACCACCGACTTATACCTTCTATGAGGTGACGATGACATATATAAGTGGTCTTATGAAAGAAAGAGAAGAAATGATAACAATTTCACACGTTTAAGGATAAATTGATCATTTTCAAATTACTTACCAATATAACAGGCTTTTCATTGGAGCCTCTCGTATACAAATGTGTATTCATTTATTGCCGTTGTTCAATATACAGGGGATATTTAAACTGTCTGTGCTCGTTAGAAAGCAAAACGTGTATTATAGACTCCGCTAACAATTGTATATTCACAATAGAAGTATGAATATCTCCATTTTTGTTCATTCCATATTATTACCCTTCTGTAAATAATCGTTAAAATATTTATTCGACAATACAATAGCGATCTCCGGTGATATTATTTTTTCTTTTATTGCTAAGTCTCGATGCTCGGTGATTATGCGGTCATACAATGATATTAAAGACAGTCTGCCAAAGGTTTCCGTCATACATTCCCCGTCAATCATTCAGTTTTATGTTTGAATATAATCGCATCTGTGAAAATTAATGACATCTCGGGATGTATTAGAATCGTGATCATATCTATTTTGTTAAGTACATTTTTGTAATTAAAATATACTTATTTATATAACACATCTATGATATTGAACATATCTTACAGGCACTGGTTAATTGATTTCTTTTTACATTTTCTAGTTTAAGTATTTTAAAACCTTTTTCATCAAGCTGCTTCTTAATGCTATAAAAACCTTTGCCTAAAGTATGTCGTATAAATTTAATATATACCATTTCTTTAAGAATATGATATAAAACAAGTTTGTTTGCCGGCCAAACCAAGTAAAGTACATATCATTTATTTACTTCCAAACTCGACTTTACGACAGCAGTTTTATGTTAAGATATTTAAGATGTTTACCACTTTATCGTTGAATTGTAGAAAATATACAACGGTATTTCATAGAGCATTCAAATGGAAATTAATGCTCGAAGGTTGTAGAGACAGGACGGAAATGACGAAGATTCCATGCTGTGAACTTGCATTACACTATCACCGTTGCCTTAAAGCAAACCCGTACTATCTCGGACACCACACCTAATCACTAAGAAATGAAGAAACAAATGCAGTAAATCGAGTCATGAGTTCTCATTTTAGAAGGGATGTCCTGTCCCGCCGTAGAATTGAATAAGATCTGCGGTCCCTGTGCAGAGAGAGTGCAACTGATAAATTTGAATGCAGATTTTTAATGGAAGCGAAATAACGAAAATGTAAACAAACTTGTTTATGGTATATATACTTTGAGAGATTGGATGATTGATTCAAACAAACATACTAACATTTATTAAATTTAACTACATGTGCTGGCTTCTGCTTACGGTGCAAGGTACTTGTTTCTCCACTGCTTTTCTGGGATATATCGTATGTTCTTTCATGGTGTCCGCCTGGGGCCTTCCTTCTTACTAATAGCTGGAACAGTTTCAATATGATGTTGGTTGTTTATGTGACTAAAAGCTCCATTACAAAAACAAAAACGAACTATGTTTTAAGTATTTATTTATCACGTCGGATACATTGAAATAACTACAGCTGATAACAGAACTTACTAAAAAGCAAAGACTTAAGAAACGGTCTACAGTGATTACATGTAGGAGACATTCTTCCGTTTGGCAATTGCACATACATGCTGAACACACATATAAATGTCAATGGTACACATACTTTTATATCTAAGTTTATCTAAAAGTTTTTTTCAGAACCCGGTATGCTCGGCCGGACCTTTGGACAGTAAGGAAACTACACAGCAAACATAACACTCTACACTAAAGTATTCAGACTTCATTTCACACATCGCCAGGTTGGCTTAAGTTGAATAGATCCTGCATTAGGATCAATGAAAATAGATCATTCGCGTTCATCCCTCTCATTAAAACAAGTCGAGCTGCGTTTCGTCTCCTGTTCCAGAGGGCTTGGCTTTGTGAGGAACGTATAGCTGAAATATAAGGATACATAGAAGTATCAGTATTTGTCATTTCAGCAATTGCGGCCTAATTGCCATCTTAAACTGTATTAGATGTATTCAAGATATATACAGTTTCAGAAAAAGTCGTGTACTTGACAGTGTACCTCAACCACAACAATACGACCCCCACTTGGTCAGAAAGGGTCGGCCTCATTAATGTGCTTTGACTATAGATTCACAATTCGGTAGAAAAAAATATACAACTGGTCCATTGAAATATGATCTTATTAATGTGGAGGTCTTAATGTTGAGGGGATCTTTAAATGATATTTTTTACTGTAATTTTGTGTATAATTAAGTACATATCCTTAAAGTACCGTTGTCTCATTCTTAATGATGATATATCCGGATGAAAGATCGCCATCTAATTAAAAGATGTGGTTTTCTAACCGCAATTTATAGTGAGTTTATGGTCTGTATCTCATAATATTCAGGCTTTAGCAATACCATTTTCAACATGAACGCATAACAATTTTTTACACTTTTACTTATCTGTGCTAATGCTTGTGTGCTCCTACAGCAATAAGAGATCTTATGTTGAGCATGAAATATGATTAAGTAATGACAAACTTGTAAAAGTTTGCATAACGCAACCATGCAATAATGTAATACTGTATTAACAATTATTGAGTCAACGATTATAGCTTTTAATAATGATTCGTTAAATTACATGCATCTATATCTTGACTTGTTACATGGCTATACATGTATATTGCACACACTTTATTGCAGAGTGTACGTTCTTATGAATTCAGGGAAGAAATGAGTTGAGGAGAGTCCATGTTCATGTAATACTGTGTTGTCAGCCAATGAAATCTTGTGTTGGAAGAAATTAACCAATAGAAATTGTGCACACAATAAATGTATACACAACAAATTTTGAATCGACTGAATGTTCAGTACTACAGTATTTGCATACAAGCATATGTACAGTAAACCCTCAATAATAAGACCACCGTGGAACCTTGACAACTGGCATGTTTATTGAGTTGATCTTAATATTGAGGTTGAATAATAGAAAACAGAGAAAATGGACTAGAAAATTGTGGTCTTATTATTGAGGTGGTCTTTAAGTGAGGTTTTACTGTATATACGTATAACCAGTCCATTGCAACATCCATAGAATTTACACAGACGGTGTGAAACTTTTTCTGGAATAATCTTCTTATTCGTCACAAATGTCAATACATTTCAATCTTAGCAGTCAGCACTGCATTATAACAAGTTTTATGCAAATAACTACAAGAGTTTGCTTTGAAATTTGTTATATATCAGCAAATCTTTATCTCCTTCAATTTGTCAAGTAGGCGTGTCTGACGTCATAGATATGTACATACTATTATAGTAAATTACATAACGATAATAATGCAAATAATCGAAATACTGCCAATGGAGTTGGTTAAGGTATATCTAAACTCAAACAGGAAAAACTACGAACACGCACGCATTGAAATAAAATTTATTATACACCGTTTTCAACTCTTTATATCAATTAAACATAAAACGAAATATTCAATGAAAAAAAGCTTAATGTAAAGGTACAGTTTTATGATTCGTAACGACACAGTCTTTGTTGATATGTTTGCATGACAACGGATCGTATAAAAACTAACCGTACTTCAAGCGGCGTAACAATATACGAGGGGGGTCAAAAGTTCCCGGAAAAAGCTTATAAAATCTTTATATGGTGTCTATATGACTTGAAGTTCAATCGAGACAGAGGTCTGTATATGACCGTTGCTATGGAATTTACAGCCTCTTCTGTAAGTGACGTCATTTTAAGAAAACGCAACATGTGATGTCACTATTTGCAAGCAGGAAATACTATGTATTCCATATGATCACTAGTTTTTCATAATGCCATATGGGGCAAAAATTGCTTACAATCGCGTGTGACGTTTTGTGGAAATGACGTCACTTAAAGAAGAGGTTGGAAATCGTACAGCGGCGCTCATATAGTGTTGGTCTGTGTCGAATGTTCTTTCAATATAAGTGTACATTGTGCAAAGTTGACTATATGACAAACGTGATTGGGCAAAATAAAATATAGTCCTATATTCTCTATGATGATGGTCCGCTGTTTATCAGGGTATGCTGGGTATACATGAAAATGAGTATGAAGATGCCTTTAAGAACTGGATTAAACGTTTGAAACTTTGTGTACGTAACAAGGGGGATTACTTTGAGGGTATGACGCGTAAATAATTTAAAATCTATCAAACGCGCGCTTTATATTACCCAAGTTGCATTACTTTTGAAACGCCCCTCGTACCTTAAATACATCAACTGTTCACTTACTTCCGCATTCTATCAGCCATTTTGGGACCAACAAGCCAATCAGAATCTTGCTTTCACTCTGGTTCCAATATCTACGAATACACGCAAACTAGGACACTGAGACCAGCCCTGCGTTCAGTAAAGATGCCAGACACTTCCAATCCACACTTGTGTTTGGGTTTTTACTGTGACATAAATGAACTGCATTGACAGGGGAACACAAATATAAAGGTATTTGTGACTCACGTTTCGTAACGTTTTGAAATTTGGTTCCCCGTGTGCAGTTTATGTGATACGGTGGGCCAGGGATACAACACAAAATGTGAGCGACTGTTAGCCATAACTGAACGCAGCCCAGTACTCCTAGCTAATCACGTGACCTCAACCTTATAAATACCAGGCGAACGCACGGGTCACCGTTAAAATCGCCATACATTCCGACTCTTCTGGTTTGATCCGCGCGTGAGCGCATTGCTCATTTTGTGAGTTTACGTACCGACTCTTCTGGTTTGAGCCGCACGTGAGCGCATTGCTCATTTTGTGAATTTACGTACCGACCCTTCTGGTTTGAGCCGCACGTGAGCGCATTGCTCATTTTGTGAGTTTACGTACCGACTCTTCTGGTTTGAGCCGCACGTGAGCGCATTGCTCATTTTGTGAGTTTACGTACCGACTCTTCTGGGTTGAACCGCACGTGAGCGCATTGCTCATTTTGTGAGTTTACGTACCGACTCTTCTGGTTTGAGCCGCACGTGAGCGCATTGCTCATTTTGTGAGTTTACGTACCGACTCTTCTGGTTTGAGCCGCACGTGAGCGCATTGCTCATTTTGTGAGTTTACGTACCGACTCTTCTGGTTTGAGCCGCACGTGAGTGCATTGCTCAATTTGTTTGAGTCTGTTAAGATTTGAGTCCTATTTCCTCATTGTCCGTGAAGTTAGCCGGACAGCGATGCCCATCAATCACCATTTCGCACAGTCTTGTAAATATGTAAATATGTTTTTCTACTTTGCTCGTAGCGCATGGTTGCTGCTGTCCAGTGTAAAATGAGTTGTTAATAGTCGTATTACACCTTTTTTATTAGAGTAAGGTAATCATTCCTATGTGAGTTGACTTGTTTTTAAGTCGTTATTTTGCCAAGGTTCTGACTCATCTGTCATCTTAGCATCATAACACTATTACCTTCATGTTTTTCTTATCGTTGTTCCCCTTTCAAAGGGGTAGACGCTGCATTCTTCAATATGGAAAAATCAAGTCGCTACCACCATCCCTCATTATTTCTTATAAGTCTCATTTTGAGTTAATGTGAATTTAAACTCCCCCTCAAAAAGGTTTTAGGCTTACCCATCGCTTACTTAAATTAATGCAGCCCAAAATTGAATTGCTATAGAGAACACCGATATTCGGCCGCACGTTACATGTACAAGAAAATGGTGATACATAATATATCCAAAAAATATTTTTCGTATATTGAAATCATGGGAAATGCAATTTTCCGTCATTGTTCCATTGAATATCTACGATTTACGGAAATTGTTCTAAATTGAATAAATTCATATACTTTTGTTTTATTGTCATCCTGTTAGTAGGTCGGTCGATTGGTTTGTCTGTCCAATATACAACATATGTAGAGTGTGTGGCTAACTGCTTCTTCAGTCTTCAAGGGATTGCAATGCAATTTGATAATACAAGTACCATGATTACATGATTTGTAGATACGGAAGACATACATTTGCTGTGCATCCATCAAAATGTTTAAGAATTCTGTCCCTTCGAACTGAAGTCTCCTTTTAGAACACATGTAATAACATTATAGTTTATGTTGCAAAATACGTTAGTTTTCAATGGATTGCATTTACACATGGCATATAATCAACATTAAGGTACTGTTTAATTCTTCTCCATCCATCTTTCTGACTGTCTATACCACTTCTTTGTATATAATCTTGTGTTTTTAATATACTGACATAACAAAGTGTTCTTGAAAGAATAATTGTGATAGATAAATCTATGTCAAAGTGACGTCTGTGATCTGCAGTGAGTCCCTTGCTGTCAGCACTTTCAGTGCTTTGATTATACATATCACCACTTCGATTATGTTTCCTAGATATCGGGAAGTCAAATCGATTGTATTTAGTATTTACCATTAAAATGATGATATCACATAATTTGATCGGCCATATATCACATATTTAAATACTTGTGAAGTGCGTTGTAAATATATTTGTCACAGTATGCATAAGTATGTACAAAGAAAGCCCCGGCCTACCTGTCTCTGTACTTCAACTTTTACACGTGTCTTAGTAACAGAGACAGTAAAGAGATGTGACGTCCGTGGCCTGACTAGTAGCCTACAAAGCATACTTCCTATACCAATAAATAAATAACCGGAACATCTATAAAAACTTGACAGTTTATTATAAAACGTTGAAAGATGAACATGTTGGGTTAACTTTTTATAAAACTACAAACAATTGCCACACACAAGGGTAAAGTTGATCACCTCGTCCGTAGCACCACAGACAAGAACTTAAAGGCGACAATTGTGCGCCTTGGTCGCACCACTAAAACATACAGCAAATAGTAAAGTAACAGCTGTTCCTTGGTTACACCGCGACTGACGATAATCATTGATGTGGAAGGTATTGTCTTGGTCGCGGTGTGTCACAAGTGGTGCTGTAATAGCCGAATAGAATGTCTTCAAACCGCCAACGGCGGTCATAGTTCAAGGCAACCAGATACCGAATGGTTGCATGATTTTGATGTACTCAATAAAATTGTGACTGTTTATGACAATGATAGGATTACACGCATTGTTACATACACTAGTAAAACATAACAAATATAAGATGAATTGGATATAATCATCTACCAAGACACTGTAAAAACATTCACAAACGTAAAACATGAGACGCTACCAGAACACTAACTGACAAATGATATGTCAACAATGATAAACTATGTAAATTACTCTAGTATCTATATATGGTCTTTTTATATTTCTTTAAACCTTTCCATAAGTGCATTTGTTTAAAACATATTTTATTTCATAATTTCTAT